>APFE031759012.1:57722-118123 GCA_000404065.3 Pinus taeda | reverse complement strand
ATAATTTAAGTGACCAAACCTTTCGTGCCAAAGCCTACTACTATCATCAGCATGTGTAAGCAATAAGGAGGAGTCAGATTCAATAAATTCAGAAAATGTATACAGTCTGGCTCCATTGTTTACCTCACCAATTGCAATTTTGGCACTGCTATGTAGATCATATATGTTTACTGCATCTGGAGTGAATTCCACTCTCTTTCCGGTGCCGGAATGTGTGATCTGATAAACTGAAAGCAGATTTACCGAAAGTTTTGGAACATGAAGCACATCTTCAAAGCTTCCATGTGAAAGTTCCACTCTCCCTTTTCCGGTGACCTCAATAGGTGAGTCATCTCCCATGAGGATGGGAGTTCCTTTGCATGCATCCAAAGAGGAATAGACTTCCTTTGCAGCAGCCATATGATGTGATGCACCAGAATCTATAATCCATGCATCAGGAGAAGAATTAATTGCAACTAAAGCATGAAAATTATTACCTCTCCTGTGTGGCGGATCCTCAGTTTTCTTCTTGGCGCCCTGAGGGATGTGATCCCCAAGATTGTGCTTCTGAAGGATTTCTGCCATTTGGTCAATTTGTTTCTTCATGCAAGAGGATTCTGGATGGAATCCTCTTTGACAGTAGGTGCATCTGTTTCCTTTCTTCCCTTTCTCATTTCTCGAGCCGATGTAATAATTGAAGGGCCTGGTGTACCCTTCCTTCTTTGGATGGGAATGCGCTTTTCCCTTGTCTTTTTGCTGCTGATTTTTCTGACTTGAATCAGATCTGTGATGTTTATTGTGGTTGCTATCATGCACAGCAAGTGCATGCGATTTTGGAGGTTTGATTTTCCCCATGCGAATGAGTTTATCTTGCTAAAAAATAAGGGACTCTATAAATTCTTGGAGCGAAGGCATAGTGTAGGATTTACCTGTTGCGAGCCTTACTAAATGAAATGTAGACACAAAGACAGAGTATTCCGGTCCGAGCTTTGACATAATAGAGAGAATTTGGCAACTCTCCTCCTTGGATTTGTCAATTCCACAACCCTTGAGTTTTAGCAATAGATCATTATATTTGGTGAGGAAGTATTGAATTCTATCATAGTTCCGTGGATTCGATGATAGCAGCTCCACTTCAAGCATATGTCCTTTCATCTCATCTTGTTTCCCGTAGAGATCTACCTTTTCCCAAATCTCATTGGGAGTATTGCAAGCAGATAGATGAAACTGCAACTCTGGAGAGATGCACATGCATATGGATCCGTGGGCCTCATCCATACGGTTGAGGTACTTGGATTTCTCTATGGCTGAAGTGGGTTCCTCTTCTGTAGCCATGGTAATCCTGAACAACCCTTTTTGACGAAGGTATCGAGCCATTTGGTCCTTCCATTCATGATAGTTGTACGGTGTTAGGATCAATGCTTTGGGAAACTCCATTTTTCTGTCAATATTCGATCTTCGAGCTGTAATACCTGCAAAATAAAGTACTGGTGCACCTTTTATCTAGCAACCTGTGGGCTCTGATACCATGTAAATGTGTTAGAAAACCTGCATAGATGAATCTAGCTAGTAAAGGTTGAAAACACAACTTTGTAGAGCAAAAACACTAAAAGAAAATTGAAAGAAGAAAAGAATGATTCATTAGAAAATATTTACAGTGCTCATGATATAGCATTACTGGGTGAAGATCCCAAGGTAATGCACTATAGTGGTGATCAATGAGAAGACTCAACACCTACAACAAGTTTCGGAGATAACTAGTCAGTTGTGGAGTTAAAGAAGGAGCAAATCAAGGAGTAAATCATGCAAAAGGAATCTTGCATGCAATCCCATGCTCTAACTAAGAGTCTGCATGTAGATGTGTAGTAGTTGCATGTAGTCGCATGCTCTAACTAAGAGTCCGCTTGCATGCAATCCAATGCTCTAACTGAGAGTCCGCATGTAGGTGTAGTAGTTCCAACACTACAGGAGATCAATGAGCGACCACAACTAGAAGTGATTCCCGGGACATAGATTGTGGGTATGACCGCCACTGGAGCAATATTGTATCTAGAATTTCTTAAAAAGCTTCAACCAACAATTATTTTTGCTGAAGAAGCTTTCAATATTTTGGAACGTAAACTGCTCGCAGTGCTTGAACCGACCATTCAACATATAATTTCGATTGGTGATCGTTATCAGCTACCTATGAGTGTTCACTAAAGGTGGAGAGATATGATCTGAACCAATCACCTTATCGTAGGTATGCTTCTTTGAACCTGCGACATAGTGACCACAAGACTAGTTATGATTTTGAGACTATCCCTTGGTATTCAACTTTGCCTTAGTATCAGGATGAGAGTATGATGGAGAGGGTTAGGTCGGAAACACAGAGGGAGAGATGCCAAAAGATAAATAGTCATGAAAAAGATCAATAATATATAATCCCCACTCTTCTCATTAATGAAACTCTTTTAAAACTTACATCGACATGGAAACCTCATTTTTTGAGAAAAATCAACCAAAAGCAGGATTATTATTCACAGATTTTTAAAACCCTATGGCGAGTTGATATTTGGATGCTCCACATCCTAAATTTAATAAATGCAATGGGAATCAACCAAAAAAAAAACTTATATGACCGTAATAAAAAACCTATGAAAAACTGACAATAGTGCTATGATTGAATTATATAGGTTGTTCACGTCTCTTCGCTATGGCCGTAAAGAGTAAATAGATTGGTTAAGGTTTGTGCCTGCAAAGTACATGTGGTTTCTCAAGGAAGTTCGATGCTTTCATGCTATGTTAAAAATTTCTAGTAAGTAGCCGAGCAAAAACAATGAGCACTAAAATTTTCTTGGGTTAATGATAGTTTTATTCGTACTATGGTTGTATGAAACATGTATTGTATAGAAGGGGCCATGCACTCTGTAGTAGAGTTATTTTTTTTTTATGTTCTAGATTTGAAACATGCTCTAATACCAAACTGTGAGGATCCATCCTAGAGTCCTCTAAACAAAACTAAATCTATTTAATTTAACTATAATAAGAAGGGAAATAGCTTATTTGTAGCTTAACATATATCTCGTAGTAATATATAAGTAAAATTTATCTCATGATAATATGTAAGTAAAATTTATTTACAACATACTAAACAAGAAAAAGGTTTCATTACAACAATTTACATAAGTAATTAATAAATGGAAGAATACATGTTCCAGTAACTTGGTAGGGGTGCTCCTAACTCTGTTTGGATGCTCATCTTGGCTACTTCAATGAATTTATCTCTGAGTCAAATGTGAATGAATTCCTAGCCCATAGAGCCTCCACAAGTTCCCAAGACCTCCTAGCCCACACTACTACACCAAGGGCACTTTAAAGACATTTTTTTAAGACGAGAAATCTTTTGACTTAAAAAATCACTTTTTATTTTAGTTATTTTACATTCAAATTGAATTGTCATAAATATAAAATTTAAGACAAAAATAGGTTGCGACAAAAATATTTTAAGACAAAACTTTATATTTAAGACAAAAATAGTTTAAGACAAAAATATTTTAACACAAAAGCAGTTTGAGACAAAAATCTTTTAAGATAAAACACTATATTTAAGACAAAAATAATTTAAGACAAAAGTATTTTGAGACAAAACTTTATATTTAAGACAAAAGTATTTTGAGACAAAAATTTAAAGACAAAACTTTATATTTAAGAAAAAAATAGTTTAAGACAAAATTAATTTAAGAAAAAAACAATTTAAGACAAAATTATTTTCAGACAAAACTTTATATTTAAGACAAAAGCAGTTCGAGACAAAATTATTTTAAGACAAAACTTTATATTTAATACAATGACCACTTTAGCTCAAACCTATTTAATACAATTAACAATTAAGACACACACATATCAATTTAAGATGATATTATCTAATTGCAACTGCAAAATTCACTGTGATAGTGCACCCTAAGTCAGCCAGCTTGTAGACAACTATTGTCTTGCGCCTATATCGAGGTTGTTATTTTACTTACCATTCATGTTATCTTATATAAAGACAACAATTTGTTGGGATTTTTGTTTTGTGGGAGTAGTCAACTAAGAAGAACGCGACAAGTTTTACTGACAAGATTTCTCAGACATCAATTCCTCTTCTATCCCTTTCATATATGCTAATATGATTAGAGACAACTTTTCTATTGTTGCATTCGGCACTACTACACAGAGGGGGACTTTAAGACAATTTTTTAAGAAAAAATAAATATTTTGTCTTCAAAATTTCAATATGAGGTGATAGTTAAAAAAAATAAAGTTAAAGGATTAGGGATCTGTCTACTAGTATTCACTCAGTGGTTGGTTTACGATGGTTGTGAAGTGATATTCAACAAAGGAAAAGAATTCTTGAGACACATAGGCATGGGGCAGGTGAAGCAGATCGGGGTTCGTGTGAAGAACCTATATAAGCTAGATGTGGAAGCTTGTGCTACATTAAGCACTAAGGTGGAGAAAGTGAAGGTTGTGATTTTGATTAACTTTGGCACAAAAGACTTGGTCATTTGTATCGTGGTACCTCTAATATTATAGAACAAATAACTACTCGCCTCTCTAAAGGAGCACTTAAGCAATAAGATATATGCAAAGGATGTGCAATGCAGAAGTACATAAAATCCACATTCCATGATCAGGACAACAAAGTACATGCAGTCCTAGAAAGGATTCACTATGATGTTTATGGACCTTTCTCGACAACCTACACTATCAAATACAAATATTTTCTCACTTTTATTGATGACTTCTCACGGAAGTGTTGGATATTCTTCACATGGAATAAAGATGAGACATTCTCTGAGTTCATAGAATTCAAGACACTGGTTGAAAAAGAAGCTAGCAAGAAGGTGAAGGCTCTGTTGTAGAGGCTACAACACCCTCAAAATTTTGGCCTGCACTTAAATTTCAAAGCCTACTATGGATATTTTGATCGATCTTTCCTTAGTCACTTATTGGTAAGTTGATGATCTCGAGCTCCTATTTTTGATCTTAAGAGTCGTTCATGCTTTTATCTTTACATAGTAAGTGTCATCTTTGGGCATGGGGGTAATCGCTTGTCATGCAAAGGGACGTTTGTTTTACTTCAAGGGGAAATGTTTATGAGAATGGGTTGTCCTCACCACATAGACTTGTTTAACACTCATTTCACACACTCTTATGCAAGTGTCGCCTTTATCCTACAAAAGTCTATAATCAGAGCTTCACTTGCAGTAAGCTGGCATAAAGGTTGTTGCATTAAGTGAAGTATGTGTTATATGTTCTGGATGGTCTATGCGGTATCGATAAGTTTTAAAGTGTGTGACCATAGTGAAGTTTAATCACTATTCACATAAGTTCCACTGATCCCATAGCTAAATTTTAGAGTTTCCTTAGCAACCTAGCCTCATCCAAACGCACTTCACATATGTAACCCTCAAGCTTTTTTGTTTCTTGTTCAAACTATACAATGTGTAGAAATCCCAACCTCCCTTACCATTCAAAAATGCGTATTGGTTTCCTCCAGTGTCCCTCCCTCAACTGAAACCCACTGTCTCCTAAAACTGTGCAGTTTTGTCCCTTGAATACCCAGTCTGCCTTACATCCTGAAATTGCATAGATGTGTCTTCCTAGAGCCTCGTCCCATACTAATGACTTACATCCTAAAACTGTGTGAATGTGTCCTCCCAGGGCCTCATCCCGCAATAGTCACTGCCCGTTGAAACTACACAATTATTTCTCTCACTGGCCACGAAGAAAGATGACATGATAGATGACTCTCAAGGAGCCGAGGAGAAAAATAAGTAGACCAAGAAACCCAAGGTATGATAAAATATTAGGACCGCATGAGGACTCCATCTGATACATAACCCTTTGGAGGCTAGGTATGGAAAACAAAGCACATCTTTTGAAATACACCTCTTAATGTAGCTTAAAAGTTTGCTTATCATTGTCGTATCATTTCGTCTTCAACTAAATTCATGGTTGCAAGAACTGAAAGTCATTCCATGTGTTTTCTCTACGTGTCTTGCTCCCTTTCACTTGTTTATTACATAGCTTAGAAGATGAATAGTATTACCACTTGTTTATTTAAGCTACAGAGGTTGTGACCAACATGATCTTATCACTAACCAAGCATGATGCAAGGCATCCTAAGTGGGATGAAAGATGTTTGATGATATGTATGTAGTCAGTACAATCCTCTGCATTACTCCTTTGCATTAATCCTTACTTTGTATCTTCCATGTACCCTCACCCTTGTCAAATTTTTCTACCTGATGCCAATAGTCTCTTAGATTTTTCTTGAAAAAGCAGGTGAAGGAATTTCCTTCAACCTGATTTCTTCAAGGATCTTCATAGAAACTATAGAGCTAAGAGAAGGGGATGTGGAATCTCACTATCAAACACTTGAAAATAATTTTCATGTTCAAATATATCCAAAAAATTAAGCTCCTACTCAACAACATTGTCAATCTTGGAAGACTCAAGAAAGACCACATCTCCAGATATTATAAACTTCTTATTCACTTCATCATAGAGATGGTATGCTTTGGAGGTATGAGTACCCAAAGAAGATATGTTTGTGACTCCTTGCACTGAGTTTTTTAATCTATTCGTTAGTTATGAAGGCATAATATGAGGAACCAAAAACCCTGAGATGCCTCACCGAAGGAATGTGGCCATACCACATTTCATAGGGAGTCTTGCTTCTAATAGCAAGAGTTGGACACCTATTATTTATATACACAACAGATAGAACCACATCAGCCCAAAACCTTATGAACTTAACATGTGAACTATGCCAAGTTCATAGTGAAAGTAATACATTCCAATTAACTATGTGTTGAAAAATGTAGCAAGAAATTCTTAGTTTGATTATTCCTTGATTAAATTGAAAAAAATTGAATTTCCACATCAACAGACAACTTGGGTGATGTTAACGTGTGTGACATGGCTTGTTTCACCTAGTTTACTCAATAAATTCTCGTTGGAGGAGTTAGAGTTTAGTTCTGCATTTTCGATTTCTAATTTGTAGCAATAAAGGTCAATTATCTCAGGTTGTTGTCAGTTAAACTAGTTCTAACTTTTGGAGGAACTAGTGGGAGGTCATTTAAGCAATGGGACTTCATTCAAACTCATTGATCATCTAGTTGACTGAACAATCAACCCAAAATAGTTGGGGCATGAAGAGAAGTCAAGTTCCATAAGATTAGTGGAGATTTGAAGGTACTTTTAATTTCTTGTAGCTCACACAATTGCAAGGATTTGTTATAACCATAGTGGATGAGGTAGCTTGAGTAGGAGCTTCTTGTGAAATTGGAGAGGGAATGATTCTTGGTAGCATTAATAGCCTACTAGCAATTTGTTTTGCACCACACTTCAATGTTTTGGGCATGGTTTTTGAGGGTGGATACTTTTTTTTTATGCTTTTTGGTCATGCACGCCCTCACTAAGTTTCTTGGGAGGTATGTAATAGTTCCCTGCATGCACATCCTCACTAAATATGTTTTGGGATGTCTGTACTAGGTCCTTGCAAATTTCTGTTTTCCAAGGCTTAAGTACTTATGATCTTAAGTGCTCACAACAATTTGACAGTTTATGGCACTTTCCAAATCACCATTCCTGAAAGGATCCAACAAAACGACTTCAGAGGAAGATGAGAAGGGAAAACTCTTATTGGAACTAGCCTATAAGTAGTGGAATTGGTTGGTCCCAATGGTTTTAGAGTTGTAGTAGTCTAGTTTGGTGGTTCAGATTGGCTAAGGTTGGTCTTGTATTGAACTAACCTTAAAACACCAAAGTCACTAGTTCTCTTACTAAATGACCAATTCTGAAGAATGTAGTGCAACATAGCTAATGACCACCAAATAATATTTTTTTATTAAAAAATACTTAAAAGGAAAAGAAAATTATTAACTCGAGGGCCCTACAAAACCTAGCGCTAGTAATTAATGCTAATATTTAATTTTTAAAGTAAAAGTAAAAGTTGGCATTCTCCTTATCTTTCCTTTTTGAAACGGAAAGATAAGGATAATGTCAAATTTTACTTAAATTTTTAATATTAACATTAACTGTTTTGAGTTGTTTCAGAGTGGTTCCAATTTCATTCAATTTTGAGAAACTCAAATTTAGATCCCATTCAAAACTTAGTGGTGATTTTTTGAACTCCTTCTTTATAATGAGTCCTGGACTTTGATTTCCAATTTTTCAGGTATAGTTATTGCATAATAATATTCCTCATGAGACTTTAATCGATTACAAGCAGTTGGCCTAGCTTAGGGAACCATCAGCTACCCCTCCCAAGTTGTTTCTCAACATTGAAATTTTCTTTTTCAGTAGACATTCATTTTATCCATTAGATCATTTATTCCACTATGATAGTCCAACAACACCCTTGCCAGCATATGCTTGACAATCCATCTCATCTTTATTTATACCTTATAAACACTCTTAAATATTGTGTCTCCAATCTAAAAGAGGAAGAACCAGAAAGGGTCTTCTTGGCCCTCTTCACAACCCACAATATGTTTAACTTCTCTCTTGTGCTTACACTCTAGTCTTCTCACAACTTTAGAATGGTGAATCTTAAACAAAGTCTCATGATGCCCATTCAGGGAAGCATAGTTTACCCTTTATTTGAATCAAATTAACACCCTAGCATTCCATTTACCTTTACATGTAGGTATATATTTTCCTTCTGGATGACTGCTAAGCTTCCCATCTCTGTTTCGCCTCCCTCTCCTACCCTCATGAACCTGATAACATGAATTTAACCAATCTCAATGTATCTGAGATAAACATTCCATCCAACTGCGTAGATTGAGTTGAGTCCCTTTTAGAAACTAAATCCATCCCTCCATAATGATATATCCCTACCCAACAACATCATCATGTTGTGTTCAAGATCTATCCTTCCCACGATCACTATAAATTTCTGAGTTCTTCACTTACATATTTGGTAACATCATCATTTAGATCACTTGTACTTTGCTGTGTTGTTTCTTTTGTTATGATTTCCTTTAATGGAAATATCTCGCTAGTAGGCATGAGTAACAAAATTCATGTTCTTATTGAACTCTTGCATTAACATAATTTTCATTTTGACCTATTCGGTTTCAAATTCTTGCGTGGTTGGTTTACTGGTTGAATACTAGCATTCACCAAGTGGTTATTGATGATCATAGTTAGTCAAGAGTGAACGTTGGACTTTGCCTTGAAAACCAAGCCCCAAGAATAAGAAATTATCATGGAACATTTCAGAGCCCATACTGGTGGAAGGCCAATTGTGCAGTTGGACTTTAGTCAAACTCAGTGATCATCCAATTAATTGATCAATCAACCCAAAATATCTAGTGCATGGAGAATTTGAGTTACCCAACTATGGTGGAGATTCCAAGGAAATGTAACATCAATTGTAGGCTAGCCTTGAGTGTACAGGTGTTGCATGTAGTCACATGATCAACCATGGGAATTTCACAATCCATTTTGTAAAAATTCCTAAATAATAGGGGCCTAATTTCTCAAGGAATTTCACAAAGAAATATGGGCTCAAACAGAGGTAGAAATTTACTAAGTCTCAGTTATAGCTTCTCAGTGAGATGAGAGACAAGTTATTCACTTTCAGGTTGTGCTCAGTTGAGCAAATAAATTGCAATACATTTCTATTCATCATATTAATGCAAGCAGGGACTGGGTCTTTCAGCATATTTCTTTCCTCGAGAAAAACTATGTGTGCATGTGTGTTATGTCTTATTGCATGTATGAAATTTTTGTTCTAAATTGTGAATTAACTTTGCGAAAGCAATAGAGTAGGTTTATATCTTGTGATTTTTGATTAAAACTTCATAAGTAGTTGCAACTCTACACCATAATTCCTACAAGGATGGAGGCAAATTACAGAATATTTTTTAGTAGACAATATCCCTACTTAAAAGTATCTATGAAAACTTTTGCAAGAAGACGTTGAAGATAAAATATTGGATTGTGGAAGAATTAGTGACAAAATTCACAAGGGAAGTAATTTTGGTTGTAGGTGTGGAGGTAGATGGATTAATGTAATTGTGTAGATAGACAAGTAATAATTACTCCTTTGATATTTTTTGATGATGTGTTACTATTTGGTACATGAACATCTTTTGATTGGTATCTGCACTCCTTATCAATAATAATAAATCTCATATGATTTATTCTTACTCGATGATGCATTGGTATTGGAGATTTATCATATTTTTGGTGTTATCTCCACTGCATTGGATGTAGATTTTGAAAATATTAGATTTATGCTCCAACCTAATTGTTATGGAATTAAGGATTGGAGTGGACTTATAGAGAAAATCCATTGTAAACTTTTATCATGGGCACAGAGGTGGCTCTTCCTAGGAGGCAAGTTGACTCTAGTTCGAGAAGTCCTTCAGAGAATCTCTATATATTGGCTTCAAATTTTCTCTTTGCTTATGAATATCTGTAGATTTATATTTTTTTCTTCATCTTGGAATGAGACAATGTGTCATAAAGGACAGAGTGGGCCTGGTTGTTGTTTACTATGTATGGAGGCGATGGATAGCTAGAATCATCTATTTCTTTGATTCTCCTTAGAAAAATCATTTTGGAATGGTGTATTTAATATGTTTCATTTATAAGCATATTATAATTACTCTTTTATGGTTGATTGTATTCGAGACTGGATTATTTAATATAAAAGATTTGGACCACTTCCAATATACATTGGGGTTTTGACCCAAAGAATGCATTATTGTCCCGAGCTCCTTTGTTGCGATACATCCACCTCCATCCTTGTCAAAAATTCTAAAAGCCTCCCTGAACTTAGACATAACCTCCATCCCATATTCCTTTAGTAGATAAAACCCTTCTTTCATTTTCTAACCATGCCAATCTACCCTCCATCCCATATTCTCTCATGAGCCCTGTGTAAACCACCATTTCATTCAAGGATGGGGATCTTGATGCGTACTCTAACCATATTTGTTAAATACTTTCCCCCTTTTCTTGATTATGGTTTCTTGCTTATTCATTCATTGCCAAACACTATACCACTAATTCTAAGAATCTTGTGGATATTATCACCACAATAAATTTATATTTCATTTTAGAGGAGACAAGAATTGTATATTTCCCTTTGGGACACTCCAAAAATACTTTGATGCACCTTTGTGACCTTTATGATTTTATGACCTTAATTCCCATTCCATGTTCAGCCATGTGGATGCACTTTATGATGTTATACAATAACCTAATGTCCTTGTCAACTTCCTCTCATCTTCCTTGTCATGTTTTCAGGACTTGTGTATCCAAAAAGAAATTTGGGAGATGAATGCCATCAAGGTAGAAAAGAAAGGGGGTTTCAATTCATTTATTTAAGGTTCCCACTAGCATAGTCCCACCATATGATCCACCCAATCCCGAAACTAGGGTTTACTGCTATTTCAATTAATTATTAGATGATCATGGTGGGAAAATAATTCCACGTTAAATATTATGACTCTTCATAGGATATTATTGGAAATACTTGAGGAGACATCTTTTTGGCTGAAGAGTTAAGGGAGGATTTTGACTTCAATATCGAACCATCAACCATATCCTCAACATATCTAACCAACAATCAAGAAGACAACTGAGGTGAAGCATGGGCATCCTCTCTCGCCCATGTTGTTTAGGATATATATCAATCTATAAATTCCTCTACACTCCACCAACTGTGCATCAATAAAATTTTGGGTTTCCCCATTGTCCTCCAAGATGGATACATGTTGTACCTGCATTGTCCCTTTGATTGCCAAAATTGCTAAATTAGGATTTTCCATGTCAAAATTTTAATTCAAGATTGACCATGCATTGGAAAGCCATTAATACAATATTAAGACATAAAAAATGAATAATTGACACAATACCAAATACAATACATACATTGAGTTTTATCTCACAAGGTATCTAGATTCTAATTGATCAAGTTCACATGAAGAGAGAAAGGAAATGTCATGATACATTATTCAATTTGTAATTAAGAGCATTATATTGGATAAGGGAGAAGTAAGATTTATTTTCTTTCTCATATACAAAGGAAAAATTACGAAGTGACGTCAAATGCCTTTTGTGAAGTAATGTTGTTGTAAAGGGTGTTAGAAAGCTAGCATTGTAGGCAAGACCCTCATACCATACTAAATTGTGTTATCCAAAGCATGTTAACCATGTACAATGATCTCAAATTTCATCAGCATGTTCAATGAGTGACCATAAATGAGGGTTGTTAGACTGGCTAATAATCATAGTTTATTGTGGATGATTGTCATCGTACATAACATCCATGTTGCAATTCGTTTGTTTGGTGCCCAATGTTGGTGAATCATTGTATTGCATCATGGTAGCATATATTTCCTTTTTGAAAGAAAAAACATATTGAAAATAAATTATGTCTCATGAAAATGTTCAATATTATTGTGTTGTGAGTAGTTTGCATATTATATGTATCATATATCTATAATCACTTATTTCAATCCTACTTTAAGAAATAAAGGAAGAGTTGCAAGCCCCTTTCCATAAGGACTCCCACCAACTCTTCTTCTCGTATAAATTTTTCAAACGTTAGCCCATAAATCAAATGCATGCCCTTATTTCTCTAGTTTGGAAACCCTTGGATGTTTCTAACAATGAGCTCCTCCCAACCACTACTTTAACCATCTATTGAATGCCTTTGATTGGTATGTGTAAATTATTTTGATTCATTCCTTGAGAGGTGTGAAATCTAGTTTTGCATGACATGATACAAACACCAAATTTAACCCGTGGTAGCCAAAATTTTAGCCTTACAACTCTCTCATCCAATATTAGATACTTCACTAATTAGTTGATGGGTAATCTACTTAAAAATATATTAAATATTATAAGCATTCACATTAATAGAAAAAATAAGAATAGTATTTAATATTAAGTTATAATGCAAGTAACTTCCGAGTTGACATATTCTCTGCCTTGGAAGGTGAATAGTCAGCTTGACTTAATGTTCAATGTTAGTTTCAAAACAATTAAGATAATTTTTTTTAAGAGAACTCACATAGATCTATAAGTGCTGAGATGATAAATAGGATGCAAAAATTTACTCAAAATTTCATATTGTAAAAGAGGTTTTCACTTATAGTAATATAACCCCATTCCTCCCTTGATACATCCAAGGTTAGTATATTTGTCCCATCATAATAATTGTGTTTCTCTTTTATACTATTAAACTAGGTTGCTTTAATAATCATGTCCTTATTTTTAAGGGGAGATTGTCTTAAAGTAAGTGTTGTCATAAGTAGTGTGATAGAAGTAACAATGGGAAACTATATCTATATATTTTTTTAAACATGTGAAAAGGTAATCCCTAATTTATCTATGTCCATGGTAGTGAAAATCTATTTCTTATAGTGGTAGCTCAATTATTCGTGATGTTAGTATGAGTAGTGGTACCTTGTGGTCATTGTATTATGTTTAGTTGATATAGTAATAGATGGGTGGGCCCTCCTAGCCTAACGTCATTCCTTCCTGGGCCTGTGTTGCCTCCACTGGTGCTTCTATGCCTCTCTGCTAAGTAATAGGGGTCCCAAAGAAGATACTCCAACCCAACTATCTTCGCCCCAAAACTTAGCAGTGAAGTCATGACAAGTAACTAAATGTATTCAACAAAATTTTAATGCTTATCATTGTGTCTTTGAATAATATTTATAGTGCTAGCTAAATTGGGTAGTATTAACTTACTTTTATGATTCAAATAGATGTCATCATAACTCATTGGTTTTGATACCTTGATTATTTGAAAATAAATGCTAGTTAAATTAGTTAGTATTGACTTAGTTTTACAATATATATACATAAGAACATAACTTATTGGTTTGATACCTTAATTACTTTGGTTTTGCCAATTTTTATTCATAAGTATATACAGGAACATAGAGGGTTTCAAGGAATAGAGAGGGTTTCAAGGAATAAAGGAACGAAAAAGCTTGAGAAATATTTGTAGATTCACAAAGATGGTGACAGTGCCACACCAATGTCACTTTGCTTCTATTGTGCTAAGAGATGGCTAGAGAATCACCTTTATTTGTTCCAGAGGGATTTTCTAGATGGCACGAGAAATTGGGCTCTTTGATAGGAATTGATGGAACAAAATCCAGTGGTGGGTTTGGCAGAACTACTGCACTCTCTGCCTGATTCTTGCCATGGATTTCCATTACGAATACACTGGAAAATGGTGTTGCATATTCATCAACCAAAACTTCCTCCACACTGCAATGAACCAACATCTTTGCTTCTACATTAACCTTGATTATTGTACTAAATGTATTTCATAGGTAACTACTATAAATAATTCCTTTTGCTCTTACCGTGCTTCCTCCCAAATTCTCGTCTTTCAGGAGGCCGAGTAAGAAATTTTAATCTCCTTGTTTAAAGATGCGGAGTCTAGATTCATCCATGTTGATGGCCTAATGGTGTTGGTTCAAGAAAACTTCCAGGGCTACCAATGACCAATTCCCCACGGTCAACAATTTGGCCTCTTACACAAGGAATGTTCTCTCACGCATAGAAGATTGATCTACCATTGAAAAATAATTTATGTTTATTTTGCATAATATTCTCCTCGAGTGCAGTGATGCTAAGCCTGTGTCAGAATGAATTCCGTCTCTATAGTATTATAGGGTTTTGTAAAAATGCACAGGGGATGGTTGTGGTCTATCTTAGGAGTATCATAACCTATGCATGGAATGAGGGCCTCCTTTGTCCCATTGCAATGGAGGGTTTGTCGAGAAAATGGAGAGACAAACGCCAACGTTTGAGAGGCACGAGACTAGGGTTTCTGTGATGGGCATTAAGGGCATGATACCCAACGGTTATACCCCTTACTAGCATTCAGACAGCAGAGCACATACGCATTTATTCGTGGTTGGTAGGAGATAGATATTAAGACCCTGATTCTTAGGAAAAGTGGGAGACATGGGCATTGACTGAGTGGGAAATAGAAGGAAACAACGGGCTAGGCCATCTTAAAATGGAAACAGGCTAGCCTAAAATGGAAACAAGACGGTTGAAACCATTGAAACTATTTTGGTGTAGAGACCGAAAATAATTTTGGCACCAAATTGTTTTAGTTTTTATATGTTGGGGCTTTCATTGCTATTTTTTAAAGGAACTAGAAGCTGAGCTAGAAGTTTCAAGGAAGAAAGCAAAGGGTTTATTTTCCACAGGTATTTTCCTTTCAATTTGATGTATTTTCCTTGCAAAGTTGTTGGCTTTGGTATTATTTTCCGTGCATAGCTGTAGGCATTGGTATAATTGTAGGAATTGGGATTATTTTCATGGTATAGATGTAGGCATTGGGATTATTTTCATGGTATATTTGGGTTTGTGTGTATAATTTAATGTGTTTTCCAACTATGGAAAGTACTTTTGAATTATGCTAAGTCCATGAACATGGAACCCTAACCTAATTTGAATTAATTGGTCTCTAGCATAGTCTATATATTATGTTCATGTTCATCAATAAAATTAACATACTATTATATTTTATTAGAAATTTGAATTGTGTCGCTCCTTCATTAGTCAATCTCTTAGTGGTTTTATTCTCTCTTGTTTCTTGTTTTGCAGGTAACTATCTAGTATTTTTTGACACTTATATCTTTCTATTGTGATTAAAATCCAATATGAAATTTACTTTGAGCTTTATATAAGTGTAGATCCACTTTGCATAGGGTAATTCAGTTTCTATTATAGTTTTATCTTGGCTAAGCAACTCATCCTGGTACCATTTCCTAAATTCTTGCAATATTGTGATTTGAATCTATTCTCCTTCAAGAAAGTTTTGTTCAAGAATGCTTATTATTTTTTTTCTTATGTAATTCACTCTTGGAACCATTTCCAAGAAGCTCATATGAATTGACTATCCCAACCTGAGACGAATCAAATAATGATTTGTTACTAGATCTATCTATCCTTTTAGCAATGTGTATTTTTATGGAGGTGATTTTCCTCATTTTATTTGTAGATAATATGTGTTTTTTAACCTCTCAACAGATCTTTATCTTTGAAATTAATCATTGGTATCATTAGGTCTTTGTTGCAATTGCTTTTGAATTTTAGATAGATTTTCTAGCAACAATGCATTCAATTATAACTGTCTTTCTCCCTCTTGGATTATACTTTCATTATCTATCATGTAGCTTTAGAGTATTTCTTTTAGGATCCTCACAATTTCTGCAAGATTTAGTAGTGTTTCTAGTTTAGGATCCTCACCAATTCTGCAAGATTTAGGGGTTTTTCTACATTCATCCTCTCTTGATAATCCTCACATTTGACATGTGTGGTTTCTTCAAGAGGAAATCATACCATATTGGGTTTTTCTTATGATGTTTCTTCCACTTTTGTCACTCAATTATATTTTCCTTTAGTGTTCTAATGCAAAAAATTCAATCATTAGTTGTAAATTAGCATCACAATTTAAATTAATAATGGAGTATAACCTTTTATATGCAATTGTGTCATATAACATGATAGTGTTGCACCCTAACCTAACATACAACATTGTAACAATCCTAGTTCCTTTGGGTGTGTTTTGAGAAATGAGGTCATCCTTTTATGAAAATGCACACCCCATTGGCTCATTGTTATATATTTCAACTTTTGTGCAATAAATGGCCACACTGTGTCACTTGATATCTACCGTTCTAGGAGATGCACTCAGATGATCTTTTGCTTGGATATGTGATCATGTGTTTGGCACTAGACTCTAATTCTTTAGAATGAAATAGTTACATATCACACACAACTTGCTTTTACCGGCAAGATAAAATCACATATAATATGGAAATTTTATTTCTCAACAATATAGGGAATGGTCGTAGCTCTAGAATTGCCTATATAAGTTTCCTTAATCTAGTGCCCTTTATTATCCCAGGTTCACAGGTACACTTCCCAATATAAATTGTGAAATTTTAGTCCTTGGTTCTAGAGGGGTGTTATGGAAATATGATTGATTCTCCTCTGAACATCTCAAATATCCACAAATCTACGTGTAGGTATAATACCAAGCCATGATATTTGTAGATTGGGTCTTTGAGAAGTATGAGGCATGAAATTGGCATTATGGGTTAGATCATGAGATAAATTTGTAACATATGCATCCACGTATGGCCATAACCTACCATAGAGGTTGTGAAACCTTCATATGCTATGTAAAACAACTTTCCATGGTTCACAAGGGCTTGACAAGTGGATTGGTTTAATCCCACACCAACATTTACTCATGAATTGATGAGACCAAATGTCATCGGAATTCATTGCATTGGCATTCATTGGAATTCACTTATTCCATGGGTGGTTAACTATATTGGAGGTTTAAACATAATTCTGGGTTTTTCTACCCTCTCAGCCACCAATACTCTCCATTATTTTATGTCTTTTCATTTTCCCAACATATTTTAGGGTTCTTTATTGCATATTGGTGCTCTTCTAAGGAAGCACACCATATCGCTTCATCTACCATAATAATTCATTGGACTCCGATTCATAATTTCAATGCATTCCTAATATGCATTGCTTTTCAAATGTTGATTTCGCAATTTAATATATATTGATGATAATTTATTTAAATCATTTGTATGCTCCCTACTACTCATCCACTAACATACTCCCTACTTGGGATTCAAGGGGATATTGGGTACATTTCACTCACTAGTTCATTAGAACCTATAATTTGGTCATAATTATACCTTATTCCATATATTATTATGGAAACATATTGTCACTTTTAATTAAATACTACACATTCCATATCATTTTGAAAATTTTCTATTTTGTATGGTTTTCTATTTTTACTGAGTGTTGATTACATGTGGCCATGACTTGAAATTAGTTGTAGGATAAAATGGGTAATTCCAATCCATAAATTCATGCTACCTCATGCAATTCCTAGAGTGAGTATGCACTTAGTAGCTACTTTGTATTATTTAGTGGTTATTTTTTCTCTCTGCTCCCTTTGTTAGTTGAATTTTAGTCCTATTTTGGAGTTTAACAAAATTTAACTAGCTAGTATCATGCATGTGAGAGTTACTATTCAATCACAGATGATCTGTAACTCCACTAATTTTCATTCACTCCATTTTCAGGATATTTTTCTAATTTTGGGTCTGCGAGTATAATATAACGTGTTTTCCAACTAGGGAAAGTACTTTTTAATTATACCAAGTGCATGCACATGGAACCCCACCCTAATTTGAATTAATTGGTCTCTAGTAGAGTCTATATATTGCATTCATGTTAATCAATAAAATATTATTAGATTTTATTAGAAATTTGAATTGTCTCTCTCGTTCATTGGTCAATTTCTTAGTGGTTTTATTCTCTCTTGTTTCTTGTTTTTCAGGTAACTATCTAGTATTTTTTCACACTTATATCTTTCTATTGTGATTAAAATCCAATATGAATTTTACTTTGAGCTTTATATAAGTGTGGATCCACTTTGCATAGGGTAATTTAGGTTCTATTATAGTTTTATCTTGGCTAAGCAACTAATCTTGGTCCCCTTTCCTAAAGTATTGCATTATTGTGATTTGAATTTATTCTCCTTATAGGAAGTTTTGTATTTCTTCTTCCATGGCTTCCACAAATATCTTTTACTCCTATATTACTGATAATAGTACTTGGAAGTTTTTTTGTATCATGTATAACCTTTAACTCATCAAATTTTATCTGATCTTGGTAGGACTAAGATAGTTCATTGAGAAAATGTTTAGTTTTCACTTTCTCATCCCTAATATATGACACATAGTGATAATAATTCCAAAACTTATAGGAAATTTCTTCCAAATGATATTCGTCTCACAAATCCAATTTATGATGTGTCTTCCCACTGTATGGAAGCCCTTCTAGTTATGTGGAATATTTTCACTATGGCATTCATATTCCTCAAATGTTCATAAACAAGAAAGCATTTCTTTAATCTCAATAATCAAACATTTGTGTTTTTCATTTCTTTATTCACCATAGAAGGTGGGTGGCCTGGCCTTTTTGAAATATACATGAAACATAGTTCAAGAATGCTTATTTTATTTTTCTTATGTAATTCACTCTTGGAACCATTTCCAAGAAGCTCATATGAATTGACTATCCCAACCTTAGGCCAATCAAAATAATGATTTGTTACTAGATGTATCTATCCTTTTAGCATGGTGTATTTTTATGGAGGTGATTTTCCTCATTTTAGTTGTAGATAATATGTGTTTTTTAACCTCTCAACGAATCTTTATCTTTGAAATTAATCATTGGTATCATTAGGTCTTTGTTGAAATTGCTTATGAATTTCAGATAGATTTTCTAGCAACAATTCATTCAATTATAACTGTCTTTCTCTCTCTTGGATTATCCTTTCATTATCTATCATGTAGCTTTAGAGTATTTCTTTTAGGATCCTCACTATTTCTGCAAGATTTAGGAGTGTTTCTACATTAGGATCCTCACCATTTCTACAAGATTTAGGGATTTTTCTACATTCATCCTCTCTTGATATTCCTCACATTTGACATGGGTGGTTTCTTCAAGAGGACATCATACCATATTGGGTTTTTCTTGTGATTTTTCTTCCACTTTTTCACTCAATTATATTTTCTTTTTAGTGTTGTAATGCAAAAAATTCAATCATTAGTTGTAAATTTGCATCACAATTTAAATTAAAATTGGAGTATAAACTTTTATATGCAATTGTGTCTTATAACATGATAGTGTTTCACCCTAACCCAACATACAAAATTGTAACAATCCTAGTTAATTTGGGTGTGTTTTGAGAAACGAGGTCATCCTTTTATGAAAATGCACACCCCATTGGCTCATTCTTATACATTTCAACTTCTGTGCAATAAATGGCCACACTGTGTCACTTGATATCCACCATTCTAGGAGATGCACTAGGATGATCTTTTGCTTGGATATGTGATCATGTTTTTGGCACTAGACTCTAATTCGTTAGCATCTAGAGGGATGTTATGGAAATATGATTGATTCTCCTCTGAACATGTCAAATATCCACAAATATGCACATAGGTATAATACCAAGCCATGATATTTGTAGCTTACGTCTTTGAGAAGTATGAGGCATGAAATTGGCATTATGGGTTAGGTCATGAGATAATTTTGTAACCTATGCATCCATGTATGACCATAACCTACCATAGAGGTTGTGAAACCTTCATATGTTATGTAAAAAAACTTGGCATGGTTCACAAGGGCTTGACAAGTGGATTGGTTTAATCCCACACCAACATTTACTCATGAATTGATGAAACTAGAGCTCATGGGCATTCAATGCATAGGAATTCATTTGAATTCACTTATTCCATGTGTGGTTAACTATATTGGAGGGTTAAACATAATTATGGGTTTTCATAGCTCTCTTCCACCAACATTATTCTATGTCTTTTCATTTTCCAAGCATATTTTAGGGTTCTTTATTGCATATTGGTGCTCTTCTAAGGCAACACACCATATCACTTCATCTACCATAATAATTCTTTGGACTCTGATTAGTAGTTTCCATACATGCTTAATATGCATTTCTTTTCAAATGTTGATTTCACAGTTTAATATAAATTGGTGATAATTTATTTAAATATTTTATATACAAAATTATGCTTGTTTGTTAGGAACATTGTTTTTTTTTTAGCACCATATATGGAACCTCGTTGGTTTCACTAGTGTGAATATATAGTGGGTTGGGTTGGATTGGGTTGCATGGGGTGGGTTGATTCTGATAATAATCGTAATCGCTTCTTCTAAAGCATCTCTTAATTTACAATAACAAGAAGATGAAGCGATCCATATGCTGTCACAATGGCAGCTACCCTTCTTGATGGATGTTACATCCATGGCTGCCTAATCATAGATATCATAAATGTTGAGTGATAGGTGTTACTCTATCTTCTGGGCCTCTAGTATGCCCTCTTCTTTTGTAAAACTAGGGAGCATCTATCCCTTGGCATCAAAGGCATATTGAAGAGCATGATTAAAAGGCATAGTCAATGATGTACCTGGGCTACTCAAGAAGATAACTAACTACACCAAAAAGCCCACAAGGATGACTCCAGCTAAAGCAACTCTAGTACTCCCAATATTTATTTCACTCGGTGAGTTGGGCATGACTAATTCTCTTTTAAATATGGATATCGGTTCTGTAATATTTTCAATCCATAATTGCAGAGAGTCAACCAAATAGGCTTTCATTTAATTTTCTACAATCTCTCACTTTAATCCAACTTCTGAATGTTGTTATATAAAGGATCAAACAGACACTAACTGTGGAAACAAACTATCTTGAGGCATTATCTCAACAGTGAATCATCCTTGAGAAATTATCTGAGGCATTGGCATATCTCAAATACATTATCTATAGAAGCACATTAAATCTGAAGCTTAACTATGGCAGCAATATGTCTATGAAGCAATTCTGAGATAGCAAGATACCTTTGAGGCATTGTTGATGACAATAGATCATCCCTGAGGTATCAATTGTGGCAGTGGACCACCTCTAAGGGATTCTTTGTGGCAACAAATCACCCTTAAGGTTTTTATGTGGCAACAAATCATCTTGAGGTATGGTCTAGTGTTCTGATGCAAGAAAGGTCTAGTTTGGTGTTGACTATGGCAGCAATGAGATAGTGAAGTAATGTTTATAGGTAGCAAAGAAGGTGGAAATCCATCCTCTGTTACAATAAGGGTTTTTGTGTTTGTAATAGTAGTAGATCAACACCTGAGACAACATATCACTTCCCTTAAGCAACCGAAAGTCTGTGACCCCTCACATAGAGATAGCAAGTGTTGGAAAGATGAGGAAAAACTAGGTAGCAGACTGTCAAGGGTTATTTGAGGGTTGAAGGTCACCTCATTAAGGCATTGAAGGCTATTAAAATAATAATTAGGATCGGGTTGCATGGGGTGGGTTGATTCTGATAATAATTGTAATCCCTTCTTTCAAAGCATCTCATAATTTACAATAGCAAGAATATGAAGTGATCCATATGTTGTCACAATGGCAGCTACCCTTTTCAATGGATGTAACATCCATGGGTGCCCAATTACAGATATCATAAATGTTGAGGGATAGGTGTTACTCTATCTTCCGGGCCTCTAGTATGCCCTCTTTTTTTGTAAAACTAGGGAGCATCTAGCCCTTTCCATCAAAGGCATATTGAAGAGCATGATTAAAAGGAGTAGCCAATCATGTACCTAGGCTACTCAAGAAGAAAACTAGCCACACCAAAAATCCCACAAGGATGACTCCAGCTAAAGCAACTCTGGTACTCACAATTTTAATTTCACTCAGTGAGATAGGCATGATTAATTCTCTTTTAGATATGGATCTCAGTTGTGTAATATTTTTAATCCATAGTCGTAGAGATTCAACCAACCAGACTTGCATTAATTTTCTACAATCTCTCACTTTAATCCAACTTCTGAATGTTGTTATATAAATGATTGAATAGACACTAATTGTGGCAGCAAACTATCTTGAGGCATTATCTAGGCAGTGAATCATCCCTGAGACATTATTTGAGGCAGCGGACTATCTCTAAGGCATTATCTATAGCATCACATTAAATCTGAGGCTTATTTGTGGCAGCTATATGTCTATGAAGCAATTCTTTGATAGCAGGATACCTCTGAAGCACTGTTGATGACAACAGATCATCCCTGAGGTATCAATTGTGGTAGTGAACCACCTCTAAGGGATTTTTTGTGGCAATGAATCGCCTCTAAGGTTTTTATGTGGCAACAAATCATCTTGAGGTATGGTCTGGGTTTTTGAGGCAAGCAAGGCCTAGTTTGGAGTTGATTGTTGCAGTAATGAGATAGTGAAGTAATGTTTATAGGCAACATGGAAGGTGGAAATCCATCCTTTGTGACAAGAAGGGTTTCTCAGTTTGTAACAATATTAGATCACCGCCTGAGACAGCATATCACATTCCTCACACAACCGAAATATTGTGACCCCTCACATAGAGATAGTAAGTGTTGGAAAGAGGAGGACGAACTAGGCAGCAGACTGTCAAGGGTGATAGGAGGGCTAAAGTTCACCGCATTAAGGCATTGAAGGCTAGTAAGACAACAATTAGGGTCAAGTTTCATGGGGTGGGTTGATACTGATAATAATCATAATCCCTTCTTCTAAAGCATCTCATAATTTACAATAGCAAGAAGATGAAGTGATCCATATGTTGTCACAGTGCCAGCTACCATTCTCGATGGATGTTACATCCAGGGATGCCCAATTACAGATATCATAAATGTTGAGGGGTAGGTGTTACTTTATCTTCCGGGCCTATATTATGCCCTCTTTTTGTAAAATTAGGGAGCATCTAGCCCTTTCCATCAAATGCACACTGAAGAGGATGATTAAAAAGCATAGTCAATCATGTACTTGGGCTACTCAAGAAGATAGCTAGCCACACCAAAAATCCCACAAGGATGAGTTCTGCTAAAGCAACTCTAGTACTCCCAATCTTAATTTCACTCAGTGAGTTGGGCATGATTAATTCTCTTTTAAATACGGATCTCATTTGTGCAATATTTGCAATCCATAATTGCAGAGAGTCAACCCAACAGGCTTTCATTTAATTTTATACAATCTCTCACTTTAATCCAACTTATGAATGTTGTTATATAAATGATCAAATAGACACTAACTGTGGTAGAAAACTATCCCGAGGAATTATTTGGGCAATTAATCATCCTTGAGACATTATCTGAGGCATTGGCCTATCTCTAAACCATTATCTATAAAAACACATTAAATATGAGGCTTAACTGTGGCAAAAATATGTCTATGAAGCAATTCTGAGATAGCAAGATACCTCTGAGGCACTATTGATGACAACAAATCATCCCTGAGGTATCAATTGTGGTAGCGAACCACCTCTAAGGGATTGTTTGTGGCAACGAATCATCCCTAAGGTTTTTATGTGGCAGCAAAATCATCTTGAGGTATGGTCTGGGGTTTTCAGGAAAGAAAGGTTTGGTTTGGAGTTGACTGTGGCAGCAATGAGATAGTGAAGTAATGTTTATAGGCAGCAAGGAAGGTGGAAATCCATCATCTGTGACAACAAGAGTTTCTGGGTTTGTAACAGTAGTAGATCACCACCTGAGACAACATATCACTTCCCTCACAGAAATGAAAGGTTGTGACCCCTCACATAGAGATAGTAAGTGCTGGAAATAGGAGGACGAACTAGGAAGTAGACTGTCAAGGGTAATAGGAGGGCTAAAGGTCACCTCATTAAGGCATTGAAGGCTAGTAAGACAATAATTAGGATTGTGTTGCATGGGGTGGGTTGATTCTGATAATAATCGTAATACCTTCTTCTAAAGCATCCCATAATTTACAATAGAAAGAAGGTGAAGTGATCCATATGTTGTCACAGTGGCAGCTACCCTTCTCAATGGATGTTACATCCATGGCTGCCCAATTAAATATATCATAAATGTTGAGGGATAGGTGTTACTCTATCTTTCGAGCCTCTAGTATGCCCTCTTCTTTTGTAAAACTAGGGAGCATCTAGCCCTTGCCGTCAAAGGCATATTGAAGAGCATGATTAAGTCAATCATGTACCTAGGCTACTCAAGAAGATAGCTAGTCACACCAAAAGGCCCACAAGGATGACTCTAGCTAAAGAAACTCTAGTACTCCCAATCTTAGTTTCGCTCACTGAGTTGGGCATGATTAATTCTCTTGTAAATATGGATCTCAGTTGTGTGATATTGTCAATCCATAATTGTAGAGACTCAACCAACCAGACTTGCATTTAATTTTCTACAATCTCTCACTTTAATCCAACTTCTGAATGTTGTTATATAAATGATCAAACATACACTAACTGTGGCAGCAAACTATCTTGAGGTATTATCTGGGTAGTGAATCATCCCTGAGACATTATCTGAGGCATTAGCCTATCTCTAAGGAATTATCTATAGTAGCACATTAAATTTGAGGCTTAATTGTGGCAGCAATATGTCTATGAAGCAATTCTGAGATAGCAAGATACCTCTGAGGCACTATTGATGATAATAGATCATCTCTGAGGGATGAATTGTGGCAGTGAACCACCTCTAAGGGATTGTTTGTGGAAATGAATCACCCCTAAGTTTTTAATGTTGCAGCATATCATCTTGAGGTATGGTTTGGGGATTTCAGGCAAGCAAGGTCCAGTTTGGAGTTGAGTGTGGCAGCAATGAGATAGTGAAGTAATGTTTATTGGCAACAAGGAAGGTCGAAATCCATCCTCTGTGACAACAAGCATTTCTGGGTTTGTAATAGTAGTATATCACCGTTTCAGACAACATATTACTTCCCTCATGCAACCTAAAGGCTATGACAAAAAGAGGACAAAAAGGATTGATATGTGTTAAATTTTAATAACTTGAACGTGCATCGCTCTAGCTTCTAAGGAGCGCACTAGGTTGTGAGGGTCCAAACATAAACTAATTCTGTGTGCAACAAAACAAATTTTGAAGATACTTTGTTTTTTTTATGAGTACCTACATATTATGGGAATCACTAAGACTGTTGCAGGTCCTAACTTGTATTATTTGTTTGATTATGATCAATTTGATATGCTTATATTTGTGTTGTATGTAGATGACTAGTCCTAAAAGTTAGTTTAAAAAACTCTATCCCATGGTGCAAGAAGAAATTGGCAAATGAAGTTGTCGTGAAGGACATACACCTCATGTGTTATTTCTTGGTCTTGGAGGTTTGGCTGAGTTGAGGTGAGGTGGTCCTCGAATAGGGGTAAGTAAGTAATTGAGATTCTAAATAAGTTTTATATAATGGAAAATAAATCATAAGCTAATTTTATGATACATATTTTGAAGTTATTAGTAGATTAAGATTTAGATTTGGTTGATTCGTCAGTGTACAAAAAGTATATAGGTTCCCTAACATGTATGGTAGAATTTAGCAGTCAAATTGTTGTGT
Organism: Pinus taeda; assembly: GCA_000404065.3. Classification (NCBI taxonomy): domain Eukaryota; kingdom Viridiplantae; phylum Streptophyta; class Pinopsida; order Pinales; family Pinaceae; genus Pinus; species Pinus taeda. The sequence goes on along the minus strand of APFE031759012.1, from coordinate 92,142 downwards.
GGATGAGATCCCTTGTCTCACAAACAAGGGGGGCTTAGACACCAATTTAGTGTCCAGCTTGGCTGCAAATATATGGTTGAGCTAAGGTTGCTGCAAATATGCTCCATGGTCTGAGGTATGCAAGGTACTTAAAGGGCACACTGGCAAAGTGCTTTGAGCTGTTGCATGCTTTAGTGGATTTTGACAGGGCCAGAGATGCAGGTGGTAGGAAGAGTGATTCATGGTTTTGTTTCATCTTGAGTTCAAATATAATATCTTTTTCAGGATGGCATACCCATGTGTGCAAGTTGAAGAAGTCCCTTTCTGGGCTAAAGTAGCCTCCTATGCTTGGTACTCATGAATTTATGAGTACTTACAGATTATGGGCATCATTAAGACCGTTGCAAGTCCTAACTTTTATTATTTGTTTGATTATGATAAATTTGATATGCTTAAATTTGTGTTGTATGTATATTACCCAGTCCTAACGGTTACATTAAAAAACACTATCCCATGGTGCAATAAGAAACTAGCAAGTTAAGTTGACATGAGCAACATCAACCTCATATGTTATTTCTTGGTCTTGGAGGTTTGTCTGAGTTCAGGTGAGTTGGTATTCAAACATGGGTAAGTAAGCAATTGAGATTCTGAAGAAGTTCCAGATAATGGACAATAAACCCTAAGCTACTTTTATGATAGACATTTTGAAGTTTCCAGTAGATTCAGATTCAGATTTGGTTGATTTGTCAATGTACAAAAAGTAGATAGGTTCCCTAACATGTATGGTAGACTTTAGCAGTCAAATTGCTATGTGGATGAGATCCCTTGTCTCACAAACAAGGGGAGATTAGTCACCAAGGGGATCAGACACCAATTTAGTATCCAACTTGGCTGCTAATATACGGTTGAGCTGAGGTTGCTGCAAATCTGCTGAAAAATGCATGTGCCATCCTTAGATGTGTTTTTTCTGTCCAATTTAGTTAAAAATTAGACTGTGATGTGGATCAAACTTAGGTAGGGCACACTATTCCATAGGTGAGGTTATCTATTATAAGAATTCGCTACATGTAGCCTGTGTAAACTTCCCTAGAGTAGAATGAAAATTTGATTAGGATGCATTAGTTAAGGTGTCCCTGCTGCTTTTGTTATTCATTTAGTTTACCAGAGTTCTAAAATTAGAATTCCATGTGGATCACGCTTAGCTAGGGCACATTATTCCATAGTTGAGGTGATATATTATAAGTAGCTAGTGCATGTAGCTTAGGTACACTTCCCTAGACTAGAATTAGGGTTTGATTAGGATGCAGAGATTGTGTGCACTATTTTTCCTTTCCCAAGCTAATAAAGACAAATAGAGAGGATTTTTTGAATGATGTAAATTGTTTTGTTTTGCTATTAGTTTTCAGTTAGCATTTGAGGTTTCAGATCTAACACACAGAAGATTTTTGAGAGCTCCTTAAGTTTTCAGCTTTGTTTGCTATGTAGTGAAATTTTAACATACTATTATAGACATCCGAAAATTGTACGCTTCAAGTAAAGTCTGGTCAATATATCCTAGCCTTTTGCATGCACTAGGGATGACTTTAGACAACTTGTCTTCATCTGAATATTTTGGGGAATTGGTTTAAGTATGTAAGAGGACATAGATATTCAATATTTTCTAGCTCTTTTATTGCATTCTGGTTGGACGGCATACTACATATCAACCAGTTCTTTAAACATGTATTTCAAGCAGATTCATTAAGCATATTTACCGCTTCAGGTATGAGAACATGGGTATTATCTATGGTATAAGAATAATTTCTTGCATTCAAAATTTTATAAATAAAGAAGACACTATAAGCCTCTCTCGTTTAACATAATTGTTTTTCCTCCTTTATACCATTTCTCTAACCATTCATGAATTCGTTTTTAGTGTATCAAGAGGTTTGTGATTTGTACATGGAGATGTTGTTCTGGACATGTACAAGTCTGACATGGAAAGGGTAATGTTATCAGGTAAGAGTAGCGAATATAATCTGTACCATAATGATTTTGTTGTAGGAATAAATTGTTACATTCCTTGCAATTCAAAGAGGTAGAGGCATTCATTCCATTGATCTATCACTAAATGGGTTTGTGTTGACAATCTTAGCCTCTTTGCTGACAATATTTCTTTTGTTTTGTATTTTCAGAGTCTAGATGGGTACACTGTTGCATTGGTTACAGGAGATGAGACTCTTAGGTTTTGGAAAGTCTTTGCAGCTCTTGATACCTTAAAGAGGACAAAGTGTAAAGATGCGGCTAGTGCTTTTAACATGTATGTCATGCATATCTGCTGAGCAGATTGTCCTTCTTTAGGAATGAGCATAGGGGTATAATCTGCTCACATTGACTTAGCCAAAACCAACTGACCTTATGGAAATATCCATATGTGGTTAAGATAAGATAGCTTTATAGGTCACACGTCTAGAGTGATGCATTTGGAAGAGGTATTCATTGTATTGAACTAATGTTAAATGGATTTTGTGTTGAAAGTATTTGTTTTTATGCTGATAGTCTTTCCTTTGTTTTTGTGTTGACACAATGACACCATTTCCTTTGTATTTGGTAAGTATTTGAAGCTCTTGATACCTTAAAGAGTACCAAGAGTGAAGATGTGGATGGCACGTTAAACATGTATTTCAAGAAGATTTGTTAGGAATATTTATTGCTTCAAGTATGAGCACATGGGTATTATCTGTGGCACAAGAATAATTTCTTGCATTCAAAATATTATAAATAAAGAAGACATTGTAAGCCTCTCTTGTTTAACATAACTTCTTTTCCTTTTTATATCATTTCTCTAACCATTCATGAATTCATTTTTAGTGTATCAAGAGGTTTGTGATTTGTACATGGAGATGTTGTTTTGGACATGTATAAGTCTAACATGGAAAGGGTAATCTTCTCAAGTAAGGGTAGCGAATATACTCTATACCATAATGATTTTGTTATAGGAATAAATTGTTACATTCCTTGCAATTCAAATAGGTAGAGGTATTGGAGTTTACTTTTCATTCTTACAATGAAAATGAGAATAGTGATTCAACCTTGAAGTGCTATGACAAAGACCAAAGCATGGCAGCCGCTAGGGTTTGAGCACCTATGACAAGCGCATGCTCTGTCCCTCTGCACCTGCAGTAACGGCAGGCCTGGTCCTTCTGCTGTAATCAGTGGTCAAGGATGGCACTAGATCTTCGATTTCAAGACGGTGGGTACACCTCGTATGGAACCCCACTCGGGGGGGGCGGGGACGAAGAACCTCCCCCGCAAGACGACAATGAAATGTCTGAGAACCTAGCAGAAAAGGAAAACACAAACCAGAGCTCTGACAAAGTGCGAGAGGTTCATTCAATGACATGAAAACCAGTCGCAGCGATTCGACCAAGAGTTGAACTTCCTGGACATCGTATTGAAGCAAGAATACAGTTCATGAAAGACCATGCTCTCATAGTGAAGTTCATTGGGATGTGGCCGACCGAAAGAGCACTTGGAAGCTGGATAAACGTGAAATGGCACCCGAAAGGGCACATTACCTTGCAGCTGGGACCGAAAGGCTTTTTCACAGCTATCTTCAACTGCTTGGAGGACCGAAATAAGGTCCTGGATAGCGGACCTTACTTATTCAATGTTGCTGGATTATTTCTCAAAGGATGGGTAGAACGCTTCAACCCTGACACGGTGGATCTCAGCTGGGCTCTGGTGTGGATCCACCTATACTCACTCCGTTTAGAATTTTTGGAGGAAGACTCTCTGAAAGCGATAGGAAACACTCTGGGTGAGTTTGTCAAAACAACCGAAGAAATGAAGACAGGTAAATATACATCTTATGCCAAAATTTGTGTTTATATGGATCTCAACCAAGATCTTCCAGATGCAGTAAACCTCTCTTACTTTGATAAGGATTGGTTACAAATGATTGACTATGAACATGTGCCGTTTCATTGTCAAAGATGCCATGCCCTGGGGCACTTATTCAAAGATTTCCCTTTAAATCAGAAACCCTCCCCTGTTTCGGATCAGGAAATCTCAGACGGAACTGGTTTCATCAAGGTGGCTAGTCGTCGAAGGGCAAATAAGAAGCAAGCCCTGAAACCAAAAGAAGCGCAATCCAGTCAACCAAAGCCATCCACCAGCAACAAATTTGATGCCCTAGCAGATCAATCTGAAACTCAAATGAACTTGTCAGAAACAGAACCTATGGACGATGAAAATAACAAAAAAGGAGGATCCACCAGGGCTTCATCAGATGCTAAGGGTAAGGAAGCTTCGACCTCAAAAGAACAAAAAGATGTAGCATGGAATACCCAAGATAAACCAATGGAGAATCCACTATCGGCTATCGGTACAGAAGAAGAACCAATGGAAGAACAAGATTACTCTCAATTTATGGATGAAGAAACAGACACAATAGATACAGGGGATCTGGATCTTCCGAGCCTGGAAAAGGCATGCACCACCAACAATTTTGACAACATTCCAGCAGGACAACTCAAAAATTTGGAAGAGGTTTTATCAAGAGCTCAAAGGCAAAAATCTTTAGGTATCCAAACAGGTAGCTCTTGGGACCGGCGACTCATTCCCAAGGACATCAAAAAGCGAGGTAGGAAAACTGTCCTTCAAAGAACAATTAAGGTAGGGAAAATCTTAGTTGATTCAGGCATATATGACACGTTAACTAAGTACTTTAGTCCTGATATCAATCTTTCTCAATGAAGTTAATTTCTTGGAATATCAGAGGGCTTAATGGTCCCTGGAAAACCAGTCTACTCAAAAACATGATAAAGCAAGAAAACCCTCAGGTTATATTCTTGCAAGAGACAAAGTGCAACACCATAGTGTTGGACAAGCTAGCCAATAAATTTTGGCCTGGAAGTCATAATACAGTAGTTGATGCAAAGGGAGCCTCAGGAGGCATTGCAATCATATGGGATTCCAGAGCTGTGGAGCTCACTAACTTCCATGCGCACAGGAACTTTCTCCAAGCTACTTTTCACATTTTAGGAGAAAACCAATATGGACTCCTAACCAATGATTACTTCCCACAGGAAACTCATCAAAATGAACAGATCCTCAACTCCATCTCGGCTCTTAATCAAAACAGACCACTCCCTCTTTGGATTGCAGCTGGAGATTTTAACATGATCACAAGAATGGATGAACGAAGAGGAGGTAGGGGCAGAAGTTCTCAAGATGGAACACTCTTGATGCACTTTATTCAAAATAACTGGCTCATTGATCTCCCCTTCAATAATGGCATTTTTACATGGAATAACAAACAGGCCGGCAGCTTCCAAATTGCATCCCGGTTGGATAGATTTCTTCTCTCAGATAACGCCATTCATCTAGGGGGGGATTTTACTGCCTCTATCTTGCCCTTTACTGGCTCCGATCATTGGCCCATTTCACTCCATTGGTCTCGACCAGGGAACAGTACCCGCAGACCTTTTCGCTTTGAAGCCTTCTGGTTGACCCATCCTGACTTCCATCAATTCATCAATACAGAATGGAAAATCTTTCATCCACCTCCAGGTTCCAAAATGTTCCAATTTCAACAAAAAATCAAGCACCTCAAAGGAAAAATTAAATATTGGAATAGAACTACATTTGGCAATATTCTTCATGGGAAAGCAAATATTGAACAGGATATGAAGCAATTGCAGCAAAAGATCATTACTCTGGGCAGATCCGATGATCTTGCTGAACAGGAAAAATCCCTTGAAAGGGAACTTATGCAAAAAGAAAAACAGGAAGAAATGTTGTGGAAGCAAAAATCAAGAATTCGGTGGCTTAAAGAGGGTGAAAAAAATACCAAATTCTTTCATAACACCACAATCCAACGCAGAATGCGTAATAATATTACTCACATTCAAAATGAGCAAGGAGCTAAACTTGAAAAACATGAAGAGATCGTGGCCGAACTCCTCAATTACTTCAACCAGGTGCACAAAGAACCAATCAATGACCGTTCTCAGGCCATTCAAAATATCACCAGCAAATTCCCAGACTCATATCAGATGAGCATAATCAAATGCTCCTCAAACCGGTCGATCTTCAAGAAGTGGAATCAGCAGTTAAACAACTAAAAGCCGGCAAAGCCCCAGGTCTGGATGGTTTTACCTCCAATTTTTTCCATAACTTCTGGGACCTTATCAAGAATGAGGTCTGGCAGGTTGTGGAAGAGTCGCGCTCTCTTCGCCGAATGTTTCCAGGAATAAATGCTAGCTTCATAGCCCTGATTCCTAAGGTAGAGAAGCCTTGTAAACTGGACAAATTCAGACTGATTTCTCTCTGTAATATTATTTACAAAATAATCTCAAAAATTATAGCTACCAGACTAAAGCTTATGCTTCCCCTGATCATCTCGCCGGAACAGTCTGGATACGTGGAAGGGAGACAGATAACGGATGGGATCATCCTTATGCATGAAATAATTCACTCCTTGAAGATCTCCAAAAATCCAGGTATGCTTCTTAAACTCGACCTCTCAAAAGCTTTTGATAGCCTCAGTTGGAATTACATTGGAAAGATTCTACTGGATTTTTGTTTCAATGCTTCCTGGGTTCACTGGATTATGAGCCTTTTAACATCCTCCTTCTTCTCGGTTCTAATCAATGGCATTCCCTCCGAAACCTTTCATCCTTCCCGTGGCATCAGGCAAGGGGGTCCCCTCTCCCTTTTCCTCTTTATCATCACGGCGGAAGGTCTTGGGCGAAGTATCAAGCATGCTCAGCAAGCTGCTAGCCTCAAAGGTCTCTCATTCCACAATTCCCCTGCAGTAACTCACCAACAATTTGTGGATGACACCATGCTTTATGGGCACCCCTCTGTCCAGGAGGCTAGGCATCTCAAATCCCTTTTAGCTGACTTTTCAGAAGCCACTCACGCCTCTACTAATCAGTCCAAGTCTCAAATCTTCTCTTTTCACACTCCCTCTGTTATCCAGTCAGCCATTTTACGAATCCTTAGATTCTCCTCAGCCAAGCTACCCTCTACCTATCTGGGATCCCCCTTCATTGCCTCCAACTTGAAGAACTCCACCTGGAAATCTCTCTTAGACAAGCTGGACGCCAAACTCTCCTCTTGGACCCATAGATCTCTCAACATGGCAAGCCGTCTTGTCTTGATTAAAGCCATCCTTCAGGCCATGCCCCTTTACCTTTTTTCCATTCTAGCAACCCCAAAATGGGTTCTCAAAGAGCTTAAAGTTATCTAGAGGGCTTTCCTATGGGGTAGCAGCGGACTTCACCGCAAATGGGCACTCGTCAAATGGGAAACTGCATGTATTCCCAAAAAAGGAGGCGACATTGGTTTGCGAGATCCCACTCACAGCAATGCGGTCATGGGAACTCGAATCTGGTGGAGATGGATCTCGGGCCCTCTCACTCCATGGGCTATTCTATGGACAGCCAAATACATGGAAAACTATGCTAGAGAGGAACTTATAAGAATATCAGAGATGTGCAATGGTTCAATTAATTGGAACTTGGCAAAACTTCATAGGAACCTCATTCAGCAACACGGTTTTTGGGAGGTGAAAAGCGGAGACCAAGCTCGATTTTGGGACAACTCTTGGCAACAGTCGCCCAAACTAAGAGACCTTTTCCCGAATATTGTACCCCTGGAACAGGATCTCCACCCCCCAATCAAGGTTGGAAACTTCTGGAGCATCACTGCCCAGCAAGACTACAGAGAATGGCACAAAGCTTCTCAGATCATAGCTCATGGGACTATACAAGAACAACGAACTTTGGACACAGAACTAACAAAGAGGAAAATACAATATTCCGAGGAAAAAGACGTTCTTAGATGGGGTTATGAATAAAGAGGCACTTATTCCACCAGAGAGGCTTACAATTTACTCATTAAAGATCATTCCAGGCCCGATAAGATATGGAGCAAGATATGGGATCCTTTTATCTGGCCAAAAATCTCCACCTTTATTTGGCTTCTCTGCCACAAAAGGGTTCTAACTTGGGACAACCTGAGGAAAAGAAAATTCATTGGCCCTTCCATATGCTTTAATTGCAAAAAAGAAGAAGAGACAATCTAACACCTATGGTATCACTGCCCATTAACATATAAGCTCTGGAAAAAAATAAATTTTCATTGTCAGAAAGAGGCAAGAGCGAATGGAGACATTACGGCTAATATATGCAACTGGGACCCCCACCCTTATCAAAGCAAGTTACTTAATTACATGTGGAAGCTCATCCCAGGCTTTGTAAATTGGACTATTTGGAAAGAGAGAAATGACAGAATATTCAAAGATCAATTCAAATCTCTGAATGAGATATGGACAAACATAAAGCAAAACCTTGAAGAAACCATCTCTTTAAAAACTTGATACCAGGAGGATCTCCCCACTCTCCCTCAAGAACAATCAATCTGGAATAATTGGGAATTCCACCGAAAGCAAGACCAGTTAATCAAGGGAATAAAGCCCCCTAAAGGATCACCTCTAGTGAAGTGGTCTCCTCCCCCAAAAGATCTGTATAAATTTGATTTCGATGGGGCATCCAAGGGTAACCCTGGGAACTCAGGATTTGGAGGAATCATCAGAGATCACAAAGGAAAGAATATCATAATTTTCTTGGGCTATCATGGCTGGGATACCAAAAATTCGACTGAGTTAGAAGGTCTTTGGCAAGGGCTTCTAATAGCACAAGACAGGAACCTTTTTCCGCTCATCATTGAGGGAGACTATCAAATCCTCATTCAAATGGCTACGAGAATCCTTCAGGGCTCCCCTTCTTCCAAAATTTGCAATAGTTGGAGACTGGCTCAACGACTATTGCATATTGAGCGATGGATCAGTTTTAATAGGGCGATCTCCTTCACTCACATCAGAAGAGAGGGGAGAAAAGTCGCGGACCTTCTTTCTAACTTGGGAGTGGACTGTGGTCGACCTCTTCTGGTTGGAGCTCCAGCAAATCTCTTATTGGAATCCCAACTGCTTGACTTCAACAATCTGTTGCAGGAGGAAAAACCTGAGCCTGAAGAAGCACTCTCGGATCCGGGTGTCGCCCCAGCCATAAATGGCATTCATGCACATTAATCTTCCCTGGTACTACCACCTGCTTCGCAGCATGGAGCCCCAGACCTCGTCTGATGGTGAGAAGAATGTTTTTATGGTCGTAGGCCGAAGGAGGCCGGTGCCATTAATGAAGGCCGAAGCCCAAAGCCGCCTGCTGTGGGTTATTTAGATGGAGCTCCACGTTGTTTCTTCCACTTCTTGGGTTCAGGCGTCTGGTGCTCAGTTTGTTCTGCAGATAGGATGCGAAGGTGAGAAGGCGTCCGGCTTCAGAGGTGAAATTCAAGCCTGTTCGGGCTTGAATTTGCAGCACCTCCATTCTACCTGCGTGCTGCACAGTGGAAATCCTTCGGTGGCCTGGGATAAGTGGTTTATTCATTGTAACATCAGTTACATCTGTTCTGTCTCTCGGTTTCATGCATCCTCTGTTTATTCTCTCGAGCCTACGGTTCATCTGAGGCATTCTTCTGGGTTTAGTATCTGTTCTTTTGGGTTTTCGGTGACTGTTAGTAACATGAAGCGTCCAGGGAAACGAACCCATTCGGGTGATCGACCTGGCAGCAGCAAGCATCCCTCTGCTCTTCCTCCGTCCAACCCTGTGCTCACAACCATCAACCTCTCCTCCTCTCCTGAGGATCCTCCTCCCAGTAATCCTTCTCACCAACCGATTCCTAACAGTGCCTTTCAGTCCACTCATTTAAATTCCAGAGTAACTTGAATAGGCCTCTGATTTCCGCCCAGATTACCATTATCATGTCTGAAGAAGTTAACCACGTTGCCCCTCTCTCCTGCATTGACCCCAATTCTTCTCACAGTAGTGAGCGATCCTTTGCCAAGAATGCTATGGATGTTAAAAGGGAGACTGAACCGGTTATCCAGGTCAATTTTCCATCCATAATCCCTCCCCTGGTTGATTTTGATCATTTTGAAATAGAGACCAATGCTGGAACCACCGTCAAGGTGCCGGAAGGCAACGTGTTGGGTGATAAAGAACTACTCAGTCAGGACGACGCGTGTCTGGAGGCCGAGGAGACATAGGGGAAGCTAAAAGAAAATGAATAATTGGCAATGTGGTTTGTTCTTTTTGGTTCTTTGGTGGATGCTCCGATAGCACTGCCGAGGAATTTTGGCCAGGACCCAGCTTGACAGCATCAATTTCAGTTTTGGGTCTCTCCTTGACGTGGCGTCTGTTTGGTTCATGGACTCGGGCTATCAGTTCTGTTTCTCTATCTATGTTCCTGTTCATCTCTCTCGGTATGCTTGTAAAGCCAACATAATTTGCTGTGTTGGCTGTATGTCTCTAATTCTCCCTAGTTTCTACAGTAATGGGAAAGTTTTGTAATGTGAAAGGCTTGCGGGCTCCTGCCTTTGCAGCCGCCAACTTATGTAAAAATATTTTGATTTTCAGTTAATAGAATTAGATGTTACAGAGAAAAGAATAAAATAGGTAGAGGTATTCATTCTATTGATCTATTGCTAAATGGGTTTATGCTGATAGTCTTAGCCTTTTTGCTGATAACCTTTCTTTTGTTTTGTATTTTCAGAGACAAGATGGGTACACCGTTGAATTTGTTGCAAGAGATGAGACTCTTAGGTTTTGGCAAGTCTTTGGAGCTCCTCATACCTTAAAGAGGACAAAGCATAAAGATGCAGCTGGTGCTTTTAACATGTATATCTGTTAAGCAGATTGTCCTCCTTTAGGAATGAGCACAAGGATATTATCTGCTCACATTGATTTAGGTAGAACCAACTGACCTTATGGAAATATCCATATATGGTTAATATAAGATAGCTTTACAGGTCACACGTCTAGAGTGCTACATCTGGCAAAGGTATTCATTATATTGATCTAACGCTAAATGGATTTTGTGTTGAAAGTCTTTGTTTTTGTGCTGACGATCTTTTCTTTGTTTTAATGTTGACACAATGAAAACCTTTCCTTTGTATTTGGTAAGTATTTAGAGCTCTTGATACCTGAAAGAGTACTAAGAGTAGAGATGTGGATGGTGCCTTAAACATGTATTTCAAGCAGATTCATTAAATAGATTTTCCACTTCAGGTATGAGCACATGGGTATTATCTGCAGTATAAGAATAATTTCTTACATTCAGAATATTATAAATAAAGAAGACAGTGTAATCCTCTCTTGTTTAACATAATTTTTTTTCCTTCTTTATACCATTTCTCTAACCATTCATGAATTCATTTTTAGTGTATTAAGAGGTTTGTGATTTGTACATGGAGATGTCGTTATGGACATGTACAACTCTGACATGGAAAGGGTAATATTCTCAGGTAAGAGTAGCGAATATACTCTCTACCATAATGATTTTGTTGTAGGAATAAATTGTTACATTCCTTACAATTCAAATAAGGAGAGGTATTCATTCTATTGATCTATCGCTAAATGGGTTTGTGCTAGTAGTCTTAGCCTTTTTACTGACAATCTTTCTTTTGTTCTGTATTTTCAGAGTCCAGATGGGTACACTATTGCATTGTTTGTTTCTTAGTGAATGATTCATTTCTCTGTTAATCATGATTTCTTGATATTCTATATTTGAATGCATAGTTACATATATGGAACTCAACAGTTGATGCTCTATAAATTTTGAATTCAAATATTTGCGCAAGTGTTTGTGATATTATGACAAAATTTGTCCGATGTTAGATTTGAGTGTCATAAAAATGGGGAGGATGGAAACCTATGAGAATGAGGTATATTTATAGAAGTCAGAGATGGTTATGATATCCATTCTTAGTGTATCTCCCACTTCGTCTCTCACTATAGCAAAAAATCTGCGTTGCGACTCTCTAGAATCATTAGTGTTGTATCCTAGAGCCTTTAATTATGGTCTCGGGTACCTATTTGTTTGGCGAGAAAGGGGTTAGATCTAGGGTCTTGCTTCAGAGGAGGAAGATTGGCAGCACACAAATTGTGAGCATGGCTGAAGCAATGGAAGTCTATGTTAAGGCTACTGCAAGTGAACCTGACAAGCTTGAGGACTGTAAATAATTTTTCCTATAATGTTCCCTTGTTTTAGCAGAACTATTCAATCTTGCATTTCCTATTTTCTTCAGTTTTTATTTCATCTTTATTTTTCAAACAATTTTTTGTCGTGTATTTATGCATTTCGGGGATTTTATTATATGAAGTAAAGCTTAATGTATTGAACACATCTTTGCACAGGTCCCTTGGGGATTGTAAGTAGTTTTCCTATCATTTTCCACTTTCTTAGCAGAATGATTCAATGTTACATTTCTTGGCTTTTATTTCATCTTTTTTTGTCAAGCAATTTGTCGTCTATCAGTGCATTTCAAGCATTTTAATGTATGAAGTAAAGCTTAATGTATTGAACACATCTTTGCACAGGTCCCTTCAGCCAGAGGGTTTTTCTTACTCTCAAGGAAAAATAGGTCCCATGCAACATGAAGTTCATTGATACGAGTAGCAAACCTGACTAGTAACTTTCTGGTTCTAAGGCCTATATATTATTTTTCGTTTTCATTGTAGGCCATTTCTTTATGGCTATGTTAAAATCGATTATGAGTGTGAGATTGTGTCTATGTTTATGTGGGAAATTAGGCGGAGCTAATTTGAAGATGTTGCTGCACACGTTTTTGAATATGAACCCTCAAGGAAAAGTTCCTTTTATCAAGATTTATTATAAGTGGATTCCAGACTCCGATGTTATAACCCAGATATTAGAGGAAAAGTACCCAGAACCACCTTTGGCAACCACAACTGAGAAGGAAATTGTATATGTATTCTCAACTCTTTTCAATGTTACATTTTTCCATAACCGAAAAGTTAACACTGGAATTATGGATATATTGCTTCAGAAATAAAAATGATGTCACAAACCAATAAGAAAACAACCCAAAAAATCTATGTATTATTTGTTGCTCCATAAAACAACCGAAAAATCTACATCCATACATCAAAATATAATTCTAGGTTCCATAACTACATATAGAGTATTATTGTGGGTAAGATCATTGCAATGTGATCAATATCGCAACCAAGAAACGAAGCAAGTATGCTCTAATTATTTTTCTACACAACATTTACTGGGGAGGGCCAACAACTAAGTCCTTTCATATAACGCTTGTGTATTAATTTCTCCCAAGTTTGCTGAAAATGCATCCGCTCCTTCTTTTTTTGCACTTGCTACTGTTGTTCTCACTGGATGCTCCTTTGAGATACTTGCAGGTTAGAAGATATATCATATTCTGTGATAGAGTGATTAATTGCTCCCAACTGCTCTTTGAACTCTGAGTCTACAATTTTTCTATTTTTTTTACTTTCGCTACCATCTATGATAAACTGATTAATTGCTACAAACTGCTCCTTGAATTTTCGGTACGCAATTTTTCAATATGTTCTGGCAGCATAATCAACCCTTCATGCCACTCAAAGCCCAATATTCATATGAGATATGGCTTTAATTCACTCTTCCATTCTATTTATCCAACTGTTACCGACATAGACGTTCATGGTGCTCACTGCCCATCATTATAAACTATCTATTCGTTGTTGCATGAATTACTACCATCAAGATTTCCTCACCTTGGTTGCTTTCACAATGCCTTTCCACATAATTTTTCTGTTCAGAGGTAGGCATAAAGTGTGAGCAACTCTTCTTCTATTATTCTTCAATAGACATTTAAAACCTTAATAGTTTCCTATATTATTCCTCAATAACCATTTCAAATTTTAACTATTGGCTAGTTAGGATAGCTGCTTCCAAACAAAGACTCATTTTTCTCCACAGCATTCATTTAGGAGGCCTAAAATCTGAGTCCTTGGATATACACCCTTGTGTATTAATGTCTCCTTAATTTCCTGAAATTATTTCTACCTCATTTGGGTTTGTAACTACTACTATAATTGACTACAATAGTCAATAATTCCAACAAATAACTAGATCTAATAAGTTTTCTTAGATAGTTGGATTTAGGATAATTTAACATCTTCTAGTAGCCATTTCCCAATAATGGAAAATGCCCTTACAATTTCTTTATAGACTATTGAATCCCTTCCATTACATTTTGATTCCTTTTCAAATCACTAATTTATAGAGCAGAGTTCTTGTCCTCAAGTCATCAACTCTAGGAAAATAGGTAGACAATATTCCATTTTCTCAGCTTTTAAGAGTTAAAAGAAACATTAGTGTTGAATAAAGAAAAATCAACTGAGTTCCTTTCCTCAACTTGGGCAACCGGATATGCATCATTCCCTTCTATCATTTTAAGGGTTTAAACAGTATTAATGCTATAGAAATTGTTTTATTATAAATCTTTTTGAGGAAATATTGGCTTGGTTTGGTTTGCAATTTATTGAAGCAATATAGAGTAGATTTGGCGCGATATTGGATTGATTTCATTCTGATTTAATATAAACCAAGAAACCTAGCTGACAACCATTAATATCATAATGATATTACAACATGATGCTTTTAAGGTTGTCATTCAGTACAACTTAGGAGTACCTAATTCTAATATCACAATGGCCGAGGATGCTTTTACATCAACTTATAGGTTTGAAGTTGGAATTTGTTTGCTAGTATGCGAGTATGATTACACTTGCAATATTGCATGCTCCAAATTCAGAATTATCCATTACAAGGGTGAGTTGAGTTGGTCAGCTCATGTGAGACAAAAAATGTGAAAGGTGAAGCAGAGCTCCTGTCTTCAAGCCATTAGCTCTAGGAAAACAGGTACACATTACTTCATTTCTAAGCCTTTTAAGAGTTAAAAGAAACAGAGCAGAATTTTTGTCCTCAAGCCATTAGCTCTAGGCAAACAAGTATACATTATTCCTTTTTTTCAGTTTCTAAGAGTTAAAAAACAACATTAGTAATGAATAAAGACAAAATTGTGGCCATGTGAAATTTGATATGCATTATTCCCTCTCAACTTTCAATGGTTTAAATAGTATTAATACTAAAGAAATTGTTTCATATTAAATTGTTCTGAGTTGGCTTTGTTTGATTTGCAGTTTACTGAGGCAATATACGGTAGATTTGAAGCGTTGTTATTGGGCTAATTTCAATCTCCTTTAATATAAATATAAAGTAAGAAACCATTAACATCATAATTATATTACATCATCATGGTTTTTAGGTTGTGTAATTAGGAGTACAAATGAAGAGCTTATGGATGTTTTCTAAGTTACTTGATTTTAATATTATAATGGCTGAGGATACTTTTATACTAACCTAGAATGATAGATTTAAACTTGGAATCTGGAATGATATGTTTAAACATGGAATTTGTTTGTGAGTATACAATATGATGGTGAATTCGACAGTTTTAAAGATATTCAAAGATTTCTCTACGTTTAAATTTTTTTGTGTTTTCTCTATGGAGGTTTGATGTTCCCATTTTGATTTTATATCAAATTAAAATAACATTGCAGCCATCTGGTATATGTCCATGGCATAAAGAATCAAGATGGATCTTTGTGGACACAACTTTTCTTTCGAAGAGTATGTATACCATTTAATGAGTACGTGTCCAAAAACATTTGTGTGGTGGTGGATGTCTATTTGTTGGATGTGTGACGTGTTGAAAGCAACACAAAACCCTCTAATCTGACTTGTGCATTAGTGATTTGAAAAGGAATCAAAAGGTAATGGAAGGGATTTAATAGTCTAGAAAGAAATTGTAAGGGCATTTGCCATTATTGGGAAACAACAATTCGAGGATGTTAAATTATCCTAAATCCAACTATCTAAGGAAACTTATCAGATCTAGTTATTTGTTAGAATTATTGACTTTTTTAATTGAAATTATTGATAGTAATTCACTTTTGTATGTTCCCACCATATGCTATTTTTGGATATTTGTAGCTTCGAAGATGCATCTTCCTTTATGATAGATTTATTAATTGCTGCAAACTGCTCCTTAAAATTCTTGATTAGGAAATTTGTCATCACGTTTTTCCTTCACTGTGTTTAAAGGATTTATCCTTCAGAATGTCGTATTCATTTATGTTACTTGAAGGTATAGATCTTATGATATATCTCTAATTCACTCTTCTATTAAATTTCTTTCAACATAAGTTGCGAGAACACGCAACAGAGTGGGAGTGTCTTTTACCAAAAAACCTCATAAGTAGAGTGTCACAGGAGCATTTATTTTATATTTATGTGTATATTTATATTATATTATATTTGCATGCAGAAGAGGCATGTAGAATTCTAACCTAGTTACCGCAGGGAAACCACCTTGAAGCCATCACTTGTATGCATAAGACCACAATACATAAGACTGAACAGTTATACACCAATAGAATTTAAATTTGTCAATATATATGGCATACATATTTGCAAATGAATTCCTCATATTATTTTAAAAATTTTAAAAATCTATCGTCTTGTCTTTCCACCTTTTGCAGCAATTGCTAGTAGACCAGATTGTTGATACTCCACACTACCAACACTCCAGGGGAATGCAAACCACCAACCCTTTTGAATGAAGATTCATTTTGCTCAACCTCTCTTCATTGAACTCATTTTGTTAGGCTTCCAACTCATTATTGTAATAAGTAATGTCATTTGCCAGAGAGTTCTCTCTGTGATTTACTACAATAGCCAGAGTACCATCCAGTTGAGTAGTTTGTAGGGAAGGAGGACATTTATTATGTTTTGGACCAACTTGCCTCTTCTCTGTTTGATGTTTTCCAGTTCAATCACCACTTGGTATCACGTCATCTGGCTAGGTGGAAGACTTCACTTCTCTCTCCCTTATCTCCTCATTTAGGGAAAATCCCATATGACTGTTGAGTATTAATGTTGATTGAAATTCTACAAGTTTTAGTCAAAGATTATGTTCACTCCTCTAATAAGAGTTTTCAAATAATTCCTATCCCATTGCAAAGAAAAATAGGTGATGTACATTCATTTTAAAATGGTTTGAAACTTACCTAGTATTTTCACTAGTATTCACGACATTTTTGGGCTTTGATTGGGAACAAACAGTGCTACCAACCAAAAATAGAGATGGTATCATCATTAAAATTTATGCTTATATTAAAGAGTATATTGATTTTGTTTTTGATGCATTTTGATATTGAGAGTTTAATAAGTTTGCATAATTTTACTTTTATTTCAATTATTAATTATTATAAAGATGGTAGGGGTTTTTATTGTAAAAAAAATAAAATGACTCTACTATAGCATTTTCAGGTGCTCTGGGGAATCAGGCAAGGCAAGGCAAGTGAATGAAGAAATACTAAGAGTGCACAAATTTCTATTTCAAGTATGCACTACATTTATTTTATTTTATTTCAGTAAGTAGCTCCCTTGGAAATGATTGAGCAATGGTATAAAACTTGCCTTACATGAATTTATTATTTTATTATTAACAGCAAGAAGGATGTGTGGTTCGGTGTGCCTCTAAGAAATGATTAACTAACGATAAAGCATCTAGTGATAGAGACGTTTCTACAACTTCAACTTGTTATGAAGTTGATCATAATAGTTCATTACCCGAATTAGATTCATTGGATATGAAGCTTCCTCAGGAACTATATCACCACCAATTTGGATACTAATTGTTGTAATTCCTGGGCTGTAACAGGAGATGGAGCCAACTCGAATTGTGAAAGTCAATAGCGAAGAAGATAATTATGTAGGTCACGAATAGATTGATAATTGGCCTATATCATGTTGCCAGGACTTGCGCCAATTTTTCATATTTTGTAAAACATTCATGAAGACAAAATTTCCAATCAATTGTAGATTCAAATTCATATACATTATTACAACTCTTTTTTTATCAAGGAAGCCAATTCCAATTATACAACGGTATTGAAATTGTGGTTTAACAACTGGGTATGAATTTAATTTACACCATTTAATGTGATTGAAGCTTTGAAGTTCTATGTTAGAGAGTACACCCTCTTGTAGGATGGAGAAATCTAGAACATTTCTTTTTTGACTCGTACTATGTCTTAAAATGGAGTTCCAACTAAGGATCCTGCATGTTCAAATGACGTGAATGCATTTTCAAAAAATATAAGTGTGTTTCCTTATTATTTTCAATGTTGCTTTCCAGAATTGTTTTTTCATTTAGATTTAAAATTAATTTGTTGTTAGCATTAAAAACAATGGATTTATCTATTTTTTATTAAGTTGGTATCTATAAACAACAAAGATTTAAGATAATTAAAATCACTATTTGGGAACTTTGAATGTGAAACTAATTTGAAAGAACATTCAAAATGATTTCATTTATTTATTTTAAATATTTTTTATATTGTCTCTAGAGAGACAAGAGTTTGAATTATGGACATATAGTCTCTATAGAGGCAATATGTTTTTAATCTCACCTGTTGTCTTTAAAAAGCCAAAAATGTAATTATCTCTAAAGAGACACAAATGAAGTTGTTTCTAGAGAGACAAATGAAATTGTCTCTAGAGAGACAAATGAAATTGCCTCTTAATAGACAATAATTATTGTATTTAGAGAGACAATAATAATATGTGTTCTATATTGTCTTTATAGAGACAAATTTTTGAGACATTATATTTTCAGACACCCGATTAAATACAATATTTAAGACAATACACAATTTTTTTTGTCTTACGTTAAGACAATTGACTCAATTATTATCTTCAATATTGTCTTAAAACCCCCCTACATGTAATAGTGCCAAGTGCATCCAGTTGTAGTGTGTCCAAGTTAAACTAACACTCTCCAATAGATACAAGTTTGAATTCTCTCATTTATCTCTCTATTCTCTCCCTTCTCTTTCTCCAAATTCCTTCACCAAAACAAAATCCTCCAAACCAAAACCAAGACTAAGGGATCTCCCCCTCTCCTCTCATCCTCCTTCCCTTTTAGGTCTCTTCCTCTGATCCACCTCAACCACCTATCATTAATTTCATGAATATCCCTCATCCTTTTATTTTAGTATCCTTGAATTTTCTTACCATATCTTATTCAAAGTAGATTTGATAAGACACTTTAGGAATAAAATATAGATATTTAATTTAGAAGTAAATTGGAAAATACTATATCTTCTCAAAAATAGATTTGAAAAGACACCTTGGGATATGGATATTTAAGTTAGAAATAAATTGGAAAAGACCATATCTTCTCAAAAATAGATTTGAGAAGACACTTTGGGATATGGATATTTAATTTAGAAATAAATTGGAGAATACTATCATATCCAAAATTAAATTCAAGAAGAGACTTTGGTAATTGAATAATAACAATAATAAAAGTCATATGAGTAAAATAAAATTATAATTTTACAAATGTAAATATATACCAATATTTTGTAACATTTATAAGTCATTATTTTCAAGTTAATTAAGAATGAATAAAAATTCGAATGATAGGATTGAGTAGGGAGTTTCACAAGTGGGTAGGGCACCTCT
The DNA here is from genome assembly GCA_000404065.3 of Pinus taeda. NCBI lineage: Eukaryota > Viridiplantae > Streptophyta > Pinopsida > Pinales > Pinaceae > Pinus > Pinus taeda. The sequence goes on along the minus strand of APFE031759012.1, from coordinate 72,717 downwards.
TAGACCAATGCGATAAAAACCCTTGGGTGTTAAATTTATAGAAAGAGACTTGGGTGTTCAAGCATCATTCATAGGGTATTAAGATTTTATCTCACGAGGAAAATAGTTTGGTTTTGCATGGGGTGGGAAAAGTGGATGCTCACACTTCCCATTGATGCTGACATCTATAGGTGTGAAGTATGATACCCCTCTTGATATTAACATAATTTATTATTTGTTGTCAATGGTAAATTTTACATTATGAGATAGTGTACAAAACATGGTTTCACTCCCCATGTTTGAACATACTTCAGCCACTAGAACTGCCATCGATAATGTTTTCCTTTCCACTACATCCTTGACTTACCTTGTCTCCCACGCCTATCCTTAATGCCCCTCACTCTGCCGCCCCCATCTCCCATCTATTGTTCCTTATTCATAATCCACTTCTTTTGAGCCAAGTTCATATTTGTCCTTATATTAGTAGACAAAACTAACATGACAAAGGAGTTTCAATCTAAAAATGGCGGACAATAGAGAGAATTACGAGCTTTGATCAAGGTTCAAGTCCTTCCATATTGGTATCTTAAAAGGAAAGTTAGCAGAGGATGCCCCTTGAATTGGACATGCTCGAAGAAATTATTTTCTATCTAAGGCTCAATAAGGAGAAATAAAAAAATAAAACTAGGTAAACAAAATACCATTATGGGGGTTCTTGTAGCTACGAAAGGCCCTCCCAGGGTTCAAAAATGAAAATCTTATCACTTAATGTAAGAGGTTTTGATCAAGATTACCAACTTAACAGGAACTATACTGAGTTCTCACTTTTCTAGAGATTGCAAGAAATCAGTGTTGATTCATAATTCATCTTTTTATTTGGGGAATATTTTTAACACTTTATTTTTGTATGTATTAAATATGCACATTTTTTTTAAATGTTAGTGGTATTCATGCCAATTTTGAAAAGTGTTGATGCAACATCAACCCTTTTTTTAGGATTATTTTTTATACTTTAAATTTTTTGATGATTAATTATGGATAATATTTTTAAATTGTTCATGATTTTTATGCGAAATTTGAAAAACGTTGATGGAACATCAACAATTTATTTATTTTTGGATGTTTTTGACACCTTAATCTTCTTATTCTTTTTTTTCTTAAGTATGCACATTTTTCTTTAAATATTGGTTATTCAACCATGTTTCAAGTTGTCTTCTTCTTCTTTTTTGTTTTCTTCATGAGATGTTTGTTTTGAGTGTTTTTCAAGTTTGTGTTTTTTGTTTCTCTTTGCAATTTTTATTTAATTATTTTTTTTCTTACTCAAATTTCCATTTTTTTTGCAAAGTTCAAAAATGTAATAATAATACTATTTTGAACTTAGGATTTTTTATAGTTTTATGTATCACTAATAATAACTTCGATACACATAAAATAGTTGTGACTTAGAAAATTAATTTTAAATTGTTGATTAAAAAATACACATTTTGCATATGGATGTAATTAAAAAAGTACATATCTTGGAATTTTCACTAAAAGTGACATGTCAAATAAATTATTTTTATGGAAAAAATTGAACATAAAAAAATTGAAAGAATAGCAAATTTTATGAATTTTATGTCCAAAATTGAAAATATTTAATGTTTTTTTTCCAAAAATAATGATTCACATAAAAGTTTAAGTAAAAATAACAAAATTAAAATCTTAAATATCTAAAAAAAATAAAAAACAAAAAAACTAAAAAATAACAAACAAAATATAAATTTATTTTAAAATAAAAAGTAAATCGAAAACAAAAATTTAAAAGATGCAGTAAAAAAACCATTTTAAAAAGATTGAAAAAAAAACCATTAAATTAACCAATAAATAATAAATAAAACAATAGAATTTAGTTAAAATCAATATAAAGAAAGGTAAAAATATTTTTATTTATTTATTAAAAGTAGAGAAAAATTAAACAATTAGAAAAAAGTATAAATACAATTAGGGGAAAAAACACAACCAACCAACAAAACCATAATTTAATTGCATACAAGAAGGAAAATAAAAATAAACTAACTCTCTGCTCTTCTCCTCTCTCTCTCGTCTCTCTCTCTCTCTCTCTTATATATAATATATATATAATATATATATATATAATTTAAGCCGAAAGTTAAGAAAAAAAATTTCCCCCGACGTTGTTTCGAACTAATAAGTGTGGTTCATGCATCCAGGAGCAAATGAAGAGTCAACCATGAAAAAGGATAATAGAGAGGCAAATGTAGAGACAATAATTTTAGGTAACAACTATATTGTGAATAAAATATTTAAATTATGATATCAATTTATTAATATATTAAAACCAAATATTATTAAGTAACAACTATATTAAAAGACTCGTTTTAAAAAAATAATATTTAAAAATGATATTTGTTTATTAATTTATTAAAAATATTAATAGGTAAGGGCTATATTAAACAACTAGTTTTTGAAAAATAAAAATAGAAAATAAAAAAGTCAAACTCTAAACAAGGAGGAAAGTAAAAAATTATAAAAAAGTCAGACCCTAATCAAGAAAGGATCATTTAATAAATACAGTAATTAATTGAAAAATAAACTAAATTAAATAAATTTAGGAAAAAAATAAATAAAACAAAATGTACAACTAGTGAACAAATATATATAATAATATATATATATATATATATATATATATATTATAATATATAGTATATATATATATATAAAGAGAGAGAGAGAGAGAGAGAGAGAGAGAGAGTCAACAATAAAATATGGGACTAAGGGGTCATTAAAAAAATAACAAAAATACTAAAAGGAGTTAAGAACGAATAGGATGATAAAATACATAAAAAAAAAAACATGAAGGATCAAGAAAATAAACTCTAATGAAGAATAAATCAACAACAAATACTATAAAAATGATGTCAATACCTACATAGATAAAAAAAAACAAACAAAAAAAATTACAAAAAGTAGCCTAAAGAACTAGGAGGATGGGAGAGGGACCCAACTTCTACTAGTATTCCAAACATCATCAATATTCAAATTATTGGGTCTTTATACAATTTCTAGGGCCTCCCTCAATTTATGATGATTAGGGTCTCAACTCCTTTTACAATTTTTGACTTCCCTCCATGTTTAGAGTTTGACTTTTTTTTTAATATTATTTTTCAATTACTAGACATTTAATATAGCCCTTACCTATTAATATTTTAATAAATTAATAAATTCACCATTCAAATATTTTTTTTCGAAAATTATTCATTTAATATATTAATAAATTGATGTCATAATTTAAATATTATTATTCAAATATAGTCGTTACTTGAAATTATGTCTCTACATTGCTCTCTATTTAGACCTTTGCCATGGTCTACCTCTTATTTGGTCCTCAGATCAACCATACTTGTGGTTCGAAACACGTCGACCAATAAATTCCCTCATGTTGATTTCTACCAAAGGACTTTCAATTCGTTATGGATCACAAAGCCTAACACAAAAATATATTTTTTTTTAATCCAAAATTAAATATATTAAAAAAAATAATAAAATAAATTATAATTAAAATTAAATGAAATAAATAAAGAAAATATTTTGAAAAACATGAAAATATACATCAAAACAATTAAAAATACATTTAAAAATTCAAAAGGAAATATAAAAAAAAATAAAAAATAGATACATGTGTGCCTCCCTTGGTTGCGCACATAAAGGGTTGTTTCTAGCGCTATAGGAATGACATGTCTCTCCAACTACCCTAATGGTGGCCCTCTGGCACTATGCCAGGCTGAGGGGTTGATTCCTAGAATTGAGCCCCCCCACAACATGGGCTGCTCCATCTACCCTAACGATGACCCTTTGGAATTATGCTTGGCGACGAGTCAATTCTGAGAATTGACCCCCCACCCTAGTCACACCGACAATGTGGTAGGAGTAGCCGGTCGTTCCTATTGCCCCGATGGTGCAGCTAGTGTAGGGACCTGGTTTTTTTATGTTTTAATATTTTATTTTTAGTATTTATATTATGTTTTTTTATTTTTAATTTATATCTCCTCTCTCCTCCCTCTCTCTCTCTCTCCCTTCTCTCTCCTCTTATATATATTATATATATATATAATATTTTTTTTTATTTATTTAGACTTTTTCCAATGATTTTTTTCTTACTTTTTTATGTTTAAATTTTCATTGTTAATGGGCTTTTTTTAATTATTTTTGAGTTTTTATTTTAATTATGCTTATTTTTTTCCAAGAAAAAAATGATATTTTATTCAAAGACAAAATTACATTGGGAAAATGCCCAAGGAAATTACATACGTTAGCTAGAAGGCGACTCAAAAAAACGCCACAAGATGAAATAGAAAACCAGGAAGCCAGCAAACAAAATTGGTTGAAACTTTAAACAAATCCTAGGCATAGATCGCCTAAATAGCCAAGATAAAGCTAAATAAGTTGTGACAAAAACACATCAGCAATGTGATGAACCACATAAAAAGCCAAAAGAGGCAGGAGGCTAAAGCCAAAAGCAGTAGGAGAGCCACTTCAATCTTGCTCCCTCAACTCCCAAGTAAAAGACAAAGACGGAAAGAGAGCCACACCAAAGGCGACCCCAATGCACCCAACATTAGCCAACAATGGAGACCCTCGACAACATCAATTCTAGGAGAAGACACTAAAAAACAAGGTCGTGGGCTGCATAAGCCTACTCATGGAGACCATCGCTGAGACCACGATGATAGGGTAGGGCCATGAGTTGCAACAAGAGCCAAAATCCACTTCAAGAAAAACATAAGCCCCAAGAAAGTGGATGGCATAGGCCATTTGCAGAGGCAAGAGAAACCAACAACAAGAATCCAAAGAAAAATGGAGCCATGCCCAAATCCCAAGCGAGCGTCGAGGAAAACATAAGCCAATAGAGAACTAGTCAAAGTGACGGGGAAAGTAGTTGCAAGAAGGAAAGATGAATCTAGTTGAAAGATATAACAAAAGCAACACTAATAATGACACAAATTAACAAAAAGGCTACCCACAAAAGTCCTAGTCGACACAGAAACTGTCAGTAGCAGGAACAAGTGGAAGAGTGACGACAACTTGGAAAGACAAAGAAGAACCAGAAAAGGCATGAATGAGGGAGGTAGTAGCTAGAACCCTAGCCACCCCTCCCACACCCTCAACTCCTTTGACCCCTCCTCATTACCCTCCTTGATTGATCCTTTATCCACATCTACCATCTAATGCATCTCTGTTATTAAACTATGTTATTTATTTATTCAATTTTTATTTTGGTTATATATATATATATATATATTATATATATATAATATATATATATAATAGATAATATAATGTCATTTAAGTTTAATTTGTAATGTATCTTTTCAATGTTTTTTTTTTGTAAGCTTTGGTGAAACTACATCTTCGTCATGCCCAATATATCACCATAATCGAGGTGAGGAATACCGATAACTTCACATCGAGCACCTGATCACCTACTATCCAAGACCCCATGGACTATTTTTGACTTCTTATTATTTTTGGTTTATGATTCTTTATTTTATTTATTTATTTTTTGATTGGTTTTTTTTATTTTTTATTTTATTAACTTATGTCTTTCTATAGAGGCTGTGTTGATGTTCGACTAGCAACCCGGCCCCAATATGTGCCAATTTGATAGTTGATTTTTTAGTTTTCGCTACAAGGAATTAAGTTCACCTCTGCTATGTCTTGATTTGATGGTTGATTCTTAAGTTTTCATTACAATGGATTAAGCATGTCCCCACTACATGTCAATTGGATGGTTGATTTTTAGTTTTTTGTTGCCATGTGCCAAGTTATCTTAGGCTAAGATTTTAAAAGAACTATATTTTTATCATTTAGTAGAAAGACCTTTTGATTTAGGTATTTATTATTAAGGTTTAATTTAGTCATGATATTTGATCTCGAAATATGTTGAAAATCTAAGGTTTGTTATAGAAATGATATTTATTTTAATTCCATATCTGAAAAATGTTGAAATTTTAAGCTTTTTCAGAGTCATGATATTTTATCTTTAAGGCCATGGTTGAAAAATGCCAAAATTTTAAAGCTTTTCAAATTCATGATATTTAACTTTAATTCCATGGTTGGAAATTGTTGCAATTTTTATGTTTCTTAGAGTTGTGATATTTTATCTTCATTGTATTGTTGAAACAATTGGAATTTTAATGGATTTTGGAGTCATGATATTTTATTTTTAATGCCATTTATAAAAGATGTTGGAACCTTAGCCAAAAAAAAATTGAACTGAGATTTTGGTGTGTTTTTTTGTGTTTATTACACAAAGATTTTAGTTTTTAATTCTACTGTTAAAAAAATGAAATTTTATCCCAAAAGAAAAGGGTTGATGTGTTGGCTTGAGGGGGCCTGACCAAAGTTCGGGTTTAATTAGCCAAAAAAATTGCTACACTAATGGCCCTTTTGGAATCATCTCGCGGAGCATAGACTAAAATATCACCCAAAGCGGTATGGGGGTATGTTGGAACCAAGTTTCCGCACCTTGAGATGGTTTTGATGCTGTTTAACTCCCTCTATTCCTTCATTCGCACAGGTCGCTTTGCTCTAGGGCTTGGAAGATGAGCCCTCTATTCCATCCTTATGTACTACAACAAAAGGGTATGATCGACCTTCACGCAACCCTGATCTACTGCTGATATACTTTCGCACTTCTATGGTAGCGTGTCATGTAGATTCCCTAATTAGTCTAAGTGATTTTCTTATCTCATCAAATACTTAAAGTTAACACAACGTAAGAAGATATTCGTAATTGCATTCAATTATTTAATGTAATTTCACTCATTCACGCAACATATAAGAACAATAAAAGGAATTCATACATAAAATGTTGAAGCGCATCAATGAACAAAGACACAAAAATTGCAGAATATCTCCTTTTATTAATATCTCCAAGTGTTACAACTTTTGTTTGCCCTATGCACACAACTATAAGTGTCCGCACACTCAACTGCAGACTTCTACCCTAGGCCTTCGAGCACTTAGCTGCAGAACCTCAACCTATGCTACGACCGAAGACTTAGACTTTGTTCTCCAAAGCTATGACTCTATTACATCTTGTGTCATTCTATCTCCCTCAAAACCACTTAGAGCTTAGCTCCTTTTATACAATCCCATGGTCTACAGACTAGGGGCAAATCTCTTACAGCCAACTTTACTTTACAAAACTTAGGGCGAACTACCCTTTTTGTCAGATAACATCTTCGCACTCCATGATCACAAAATGTAGAGTCCTTAGGATTATATTACAAAAATTGATTTAAACATGGGATTTTAGCCCCAAAACATCCCTTGGCGGATCTCGCTCCAAATAGGCCTCAACCAAAAACATCATGACTCACCCTTGAGTCACTCGGTAGGCGTGGAGATCTTTGTGCAAAGCCCGTCCAGCTCGACCTGAATGACCTCAACCTCGTTTGTGAACTGAGCTGCTGCGTGCTTCACATCTTCAACTGTCTTCTCGGTTATGGCTCTTGTGCTGTCATCCTGAAGCTTTTGTTGCATCGCATGCAAGGTCGCAAGCTTGCCTTCGATGTTTCCTATTACTGTGTAAGCTTCCTCCAGCTAGCGCTTTAGTCATGCCTTCATCACTGCTTCCTTATGCAATGCTACATCCACCTGTTCCTTTAGCTGCTTGTCTTCCTACAACTTGGCTAACCTTTGTGTTAGCGCAATCGTTTGTGTTGTGCCCTTAACTTCATCGTAGCGTTGTTGTCGCATGTTCACTTCCATATCTAACCTTTGGATGTTTGGGTCCTCCTGCAAGCTGGTCAGGACCTCAAATGATTGCTCAAAAAATTGTGTACAGTCTCCTACTGCACTCTTCACCATCATGGTAGCTTCTCTGACAATGATCGCCTGTTGTTCCTTTACCTTTGGCGGTGTTGAACGTATTTCCCTCAACTATAGCTCTGTAATCTATAGGTTTAGTCCAATTACCTGCACCATCTTAATCCGAGTGTCATGTACCCCTGTAGCCAATTTGTGGATTCGGACCTCCACTAGCTCCACATTTGAAATGGCCAACTCTAGGACCATTATGCATGCCTCCTCCATGACCTACATGATCCTCTTGCTATGGTTAGTCACATCGGCCTCAGTGGTGATGGAAACATTTCTTTGTAGGGCCATCTGCTGGTTGTTTATACATTGTTTGATGATCACCTAGAGGGTGTAGTGCTCATGGGCCCTTAGCTCTGCAATTACTCCATCCTTCAAGAGGTGGAGTGCTTTGCATTGAAGCCCTGCTAGGTTCAGTCCAACTCTCTTCAAGTCGCTGACACTGGTCCTGTCAGCCTCATTTTCCATGGTCAATGCTCCATCTGGCGGCACTATCGCACTAGAAGCATTTGTTCACAACATATTGGTAGCCTCTAAGGTGCCGATGGCCAAGCTAGTAGACAACATACTAGTCTGTGACACGCGGGTCTGCAACTCCTACAACTCGGCCTTGATGACCCTGAGTATGATCTGCTGCTGCTTTCCTAATTGCTTCAAGGATTCCATGGTGACATCTCTAGTTGTTTCACCGATGTCATATAAGTCGCCCTCCGTCAATGTGATAGCATCTAGCAAGGTCTTAGTCGCATTGGATTTCTTTTTGGACCATCCCTTCTCCAGCTCTAGGGGGTTCTTAATGTGGGAAGGCGGCTCCCAAGCTCTGCGTTGTGCTGCTCTGTGTCCTCCTTTATATTCTTAGGTGAAGGAAACCATGTACCTTTGTCAGAGCCCCACTCTGTGCTACTTGTCTTTTTTCCTGCTTGTTCTGCATGGGCCTTCTCATTAACCTCCTTTTTCCTCTTTTCAACTAGTTGTGCCATCTTCATCTTCACCTCCTCCTTCTTCTTGTGTGCAGCAGACTTGCTTCCACCCACCACCAAGTCCATGGTAGTGCCCCAATCCACCATCCATTTATCAAGAACTGCATCAATGGAATCATTTGTGGCCAGATACAACAAATCGTACCACTTATGCGCAGGGTCCTTCCGTGCCGTGATTGATATTCGATGGAAATTAGCTTTAAAATCAACATAGATCTCTAGGTTAGCATATAATGTGGGTGACAATTATAGCTTGTAATTGATGGCCATTCTAACATTCATGTTCATCAAGATGTAGAAGATCTTGTTGTCCCGAGCTCGGTTCATGTCCTTGGTCGCCCACAGTAGAGCAAACTTTTCTATTGTAGGAAGGTCTAGTGTGATCGAAGGGAACTAGCTCTCCTATGGTACCTCCCATGCTACCAGCACAATCGATAGCAAGAGCCACGCAAAGTGGAATGTCTTGCTTTTCTCTTTCACTTCGCAGCAATTCACCAGGAACTCTCCGCGAAGGTAGTCTAACTAGTTAAACTAGACTCCTTTTGCACACTATTGCACGAGTGCGATGACAGGCGCCGCCACCTAGTCAGAGCGACACTTCCACATCACCTTCCTTGCAAGGATTCGCATTGCTACCTTCATAGAGGGGTTGCAAATTCTATAGATAGTGTACCTGCGCTGCTTCTTCAGCAGCTTGAATTTATGCTTCATTGATTCTGCGAGCACCTGCTCTCCACCCTTGCTGCCAAAGATCATAGCTATATTTTTTCCTGTATACAGCAGGCATGTTATTCGGTGGATTAACATATTTGTGATTGGTATTGGATCCTCCAGCCACAAACACCAATCATGCACCAATAACAACAACTTCTTGATGACCAAAACTATCACCGAGGTGCAGTTATAGTGTAGCACCCAGTGCAGGTTCAGTAATCCTTCTCTACGCCATTGAGCTGCCTCCGCAGCTCCAACGCAGTCATTCCCATATTTTTGACTATGATGTGGTGCATCAAATAATCATTCAATAAGTGTGGGAACTTCTCGTAGTCTACCAAGTCCCATTTTGTAAGCTTCGGCATTGGCACTTGGGCCAAGCCCGAACCATCGAAAGTAATTTCATTCGGTGGCATAGGGGTTTGTAGGGGAGTCTTACTCTCATCAATGTCCTCTGGGAACTTGGACTTAGCTTGGGTAGAGGGAAATACTTTGGCAACCATGTAATAGGGCCCACACCTTGGGTTTCAACCTCCTCTACTTCCACTCCCACATCCTCATCATCCATCGGAATGTCTTCAATATCCTCCTCATCTGCTTCTAAGTTTATAGCCTTTCCTTTCTCCTGGGTAGTGGGATTTGGTGGGTTTCTCCTTGGTGACATGCACGCTGGTATGACAGGCTGCTTGCCCTTCTTGTCCTTCACGGTCTCCTTGGTTGGGGTTGTCTTCGGTCTCAGTGTACTCAATGATTTAGGGACCTCTGCTAATACTTCAGCTACTTCTGGAGTAGCTACTTTTGAAGCAGCTACTTCAGCCTCCATATCGATTTCTTGCAAATTCTCCTCGACTACCACTTATTTAGTGTTCATAGTTTCTCCACGTGTCGACGTGATGCTATTCACTAGTTCTTGTGTCTCCTTTAACAATTGTTCAAATGTTGGACTTGCTACCAAATCTTGAAATAATTCATGGTTCACGTGCACCTGAGAGCGCAACAACTCAATTCTCAAAATGTCAAGTGTTTTTTGTTGGGTAGCTACTAGTAATTTATAGGGAATTTTGAATTCAAATCCAACTGATCCCCCCAAAATCAATTCATTAACGCCGAATTGGCAGCCTATTTTCAAGGATCTAATCCATAAAGTTTGTCTTAAATGCCAGTCACTTGCTCCATGTTACCTCACTTCTGTCATCTTTTCGTGAATAGTGACTTTAACGGTCACTCTCCAGCCAACCTATACAATTTCTCCCAGGGTAGCATAGCTATCTGCATGTTGGTGTAGACCCAGTTACACTTCCTTGCTTCGCACCATTCACCAATCGCGTAGCTCCCCAACCCGGGTAGTGTAGTTTATAGTCCTGCACCTCCTTTTAGCTGTTTGGGGAGCTAATACTGTGCTACCTTCATTTATTCACATGGCTATACCACCGGTGTATTGCTTCAAGTGATTTCCATTCACCTTTCCTGGGAATGTTTCTCCATTCAATTTGACCAACTGTACTACTCCTCCATCAGTAATCTCCTTAATCATATAAGGCCCTAACTAGTGCATCCTAAACTTCCCTAGAAATTTATCAAACTTAGTATCATATAGCAAAACTCAGTCATTTACATTAAATGAGTGCAACTTAATGTGTCGATCATGCCATGCCTTTTCGCGCTACTTTTGGACCTACTGGTGAAATCCTGCTAAAAATATTTCTTCCTCCAATTCATCCAGTTATGTGAGCCTCTCTTCTAGGACTTCATGATCCATCATGCCTATGAGCACTCTATGTGCAGGCTAAGCACAATATACTCCATACGCATTACCACTTCTACATCATAGACAAGCCTAAAATGGGTTTGTCCATTAAACTTCTTGCATGTCGTTCGATAAGACCATAATACTACATGTATGCATAGGTCCCAATCATTTCGTTGAACATTGCAAACCTTGGTCACCGCATTTTCGAGCACTTTGTTGAATGCTTCCACCATCCTATTAGCCTATGGGTGATAAGGCATACCCTTCTGGTGGTATACCTGAAATTCCTCCATTAGCGCGTTGATCGTTTCATTCAGGAAGTGCGTACCATAATCACTCATCAAGATCTTCAGACAGTGAAATTGCGTCATTACATCCTCACATAGGCACTTTGTAGTAGTCACACCCATGCATCCTTCACCAGATGCGCTTCTGCCCAACAAGTTAAATACTCTGTGGCGGTCATAATGTACCTTGCTCCTATCTTTCCTTGTGGCTGAATGGGTCCAACAAAATCTATCACCCAATTCTCAAAGGGTTGCAATGTCATTTTTGGATTCAAAGGCATCTCATCCCTCCATGATGGTCCACTAGTCCTTTGACACACATTGAACACCTTACAACATGCTTTTGATACCTGATGAAGGGTTGACCACCACAACCTTGCGCGTAGAATCTTCTGCACAGTTGCTCTCCCTGCATAATGGCCTCTCGTGGTGCCCCCATGAGCATCCATTAGGATGTTTTCTCTTTTGAACTCAGGTACATACCATCGTAATATTTCATTAGTCCCCATCTTGTATAGATGCCCAGAAATGACAGAGAAATTTTCTGCACACACCACTAATTCTTTCTTTTGTTAGACAATGTATCCTTCCAGTGTAGTTTTTGTTGTTGGGAAGTTTATTATATACTTCAAATGACCATCCATGATGCACACAAAAAAAACTACGTGTTAGGTAATCCTTCTTCCATGTTAGTAGGCTCCTCCCCTGTTTTGATGCGCAACAGGTGGTCTAGTCCTGCACTCAATCATCCAAGCTTCACAACCACTTCAAAATCATACTCCTGGAACAATAAGAGCCACCTACAGATTCTCCCCCCAACATAGGCTTATTGACCAGGTACTTCAGTGTGGAGTGATCCATATACATCTTAAAATGTCATCCGATAGCTAGCCCTTCGCGCTCAGTGGTGGAATAATTCTTCTCCGCTTTGGATAATCTTTGGCTTGTGAATGCGATAGGATGTTCCAAGCCTTCTTCACAAGCCTGTGTTAGTCCTTCTCCAAGAACTATACATGACACGCCGACATACACATGAAACTCCTTCTTCCAGTTCGAGAATACTAGAATCGCCGCGGTGACCATCTTTTCTTTCAATATATCCAAGCTCTTCTTACTGTCATCATTCCAGCAAACTGTGACATCCTTCTTCAAAAATTTCTCCATAGGCACGATGATCTTGGCATAGCCTTTGATAAACTCCTTGTAGTATCCCGTATGTCCCAGGGTAGCACGCAACTGCATCACATTCCTTGGCACTTCCAAGTTCAATATCACTACTATCTTTATGGGATCTACCATCAGTCCTTGTTTGCAAAAGACATGCCCCAACAGGTTCCCAAAAGGAACACAAAATAAAGAATTCTTGAGATTGAGAGCAATCTCGTATCTTCGATAGGTATCGAACATCAGGTGAAGCTTGCTACATGGCACTTAACCAACCCAAATACAATCCAATCATCAAAATATACCTCTAGGAACTTATGAATAAATTACTTGAACATGGAAACAACTACGTGTAGGTTTTAACCCCGAAAAAAAATTACCTGCATACGAATTCTAAAACAAAGAAAATAAAAATGTGAGAGCATAACACATAAAACACATATGCACAAAGATTTTCCCCTAGATCCCAAAACCTGGACTACCAGCTTGATTTTTCATTACGTTCCTTTCAATGTTACAATACATATTTATACATTCCGAAAGCATCCAATACCATGGATCAAAAACCATCACATCCAAAACCATGGACTGAAAACCATAGGTAGGTTCGCCCAACCTAATATAGGGTCCAAAAACCATTTTCCTGGGGTGTTTCCCCAGACCCCATAGAGGGGGGCTACCCGCCCCCCTCAAACCCCTCAGACAGGGGGGGATGCCACCCCCTTGCTACACAATCACTACGTTGGTTATTCATGGAAAGAATATAACACAACCCAACAATCTCCCACTTATTGTTTTCTTTCCACAGGGGGCCACAGGAGATCTTAGTCATTTTTCTAGCCCTGAAACGCCTATTATTTCTCTAAACCAAGAGAACTTCTCAGAGATCACAAATTTTGTCAATGCATCTACAGTATTCTTCAAAGTGTCCACCTTTACTAGCAACACCTTTTTGTCTTCTATCATATCCCTCACAAAGTGATACTAAAAATCAATGTGCTTTGTCTTTGAATGATAAGTAGGGTTCTTTGCCAAGAAAATTACACTTTGGCTATCACAGTCTATCCTTATAGCTCCCTGTACTAACCCCATACTTGAACACAATCTCTGTAACCAAACTGCTTCCTTGCTTGCATGAGCGGTTGCCATGTATTCTACCTCCATAGTTGATAGTGCCACTACATATTGTTTCTTACTCATCCAACTGACTGCACCTCCAAATAGGTTAAACACATAGCCACTTGTAGATATTCTCTAATCCATATCTCTAGCCTAGTCTGCATCAACAAAGCCATGAATATCCAAAACTCTGTCTGATTCTGGTCTTGCTTGGTAGCACAAAACATGATGACTAGTGCCACGCAAATACCTGAAAACCCGTTTCACTGCTGTCCAGTGCTCCTTCCCTGCTTTTGACATAAACCTGCTCAATACTCCCACTGCATGTGCAATGTCTGGTCTAGTACAGATCATGGCATACATCAAGCTACCGACTGCACTTGCATATGGAAATGGGACATGTCCTCTTCCTCTTCTTGTGTCTTGGGACACTGTTCAGCAGATAACCTCACACCTACAGGAATGAACCTTCACCGGTTTACTATCCTGCATATTAAACCTCTGCAATATTGTCTCGACATACTTCCTTTGGTTTAACCAGAGCTTCCTCTTTGCCCGATCTCTTTTAATTTCCATGCCAAAATATAGTTTGCAGCACCGAGATCTTTCATGTCGAATTTGGAGGACAATTGGGTCTTCAAATCCTGGATAATTTCTTTGTCATTTCCAACCAACAACATACATCCACATACAAGACCAGATAAATAACACGGTCACCAATTAATTTAAAATACACACAATGATCTGCGTTGCTTCTGGTGAAGCCAAGTCCCCGTATAAATGTATCAAATTTCTGATACCACATCCTTGGTGACTGTTTTAACCCATACAGAGACTTCTTTAACTTGCATACTAGTTCTTTCTTACCCTTCACCGCAAGCCTTCAGGTTGCTTCATGTAGATTTCCTCTTCCAAATCCATGTGAAGAAATGTTGTCTTCACATCCATCTGTTCTACCTCAAAATCAAAAGCAGCAGCAACAGATAAAAGTAATCTAATAGAAGTTACCTTGGCAACAGGAGAAAAAATATCACCAAAATCAATTCCCGACACCTGGGAATAACCTTTTGCTACCAACCGAGCTTTGTATTTTCTCCACCTTCCCTTCTGCATTTGTC
>APFE031759012.1:6109-53091 GCA_000404065.3 Pinus taeda | reverse complement strand
ATCATCAGATCCTTTTCCTTTATCAGGAGCTTTAGATTTACACTCCCTTCTGAAGTGCCCTTCCTTTTCGCATTTCCAGCACACCACCTTTGTAGGTTTTCCTGGAAATTTATATCTCCCTCTAGATTTAGATCTCCCACTCGATGACTTATTTTTGTTTCTGTTCTGGGACCGTCCTCGTACAGACAAGGCATCACCATTCTGTTTGTCCATTTTTTTCCATCTCATTTCCTCCGTCATCAAGGCTAAGACTATTTCATCAAACTGCAAAGCAATTGTATTGCTACCTATTGCAATAACCAGACTATCCCACGAATCTGGTAGAGAACACAACAAACTGATGCACTTATCTTCATCTGAAATTTTAATATCAACAGATGATAACTGAATTACCACAGTATTAAATGCATTTAAATGCTCTGTCACTGAGTCTCCATCTTTCATCCTCGGGTTATACAGCTTTTTCCATAGGAACAATTTATTCACCAGAGACTTAGATTGGTACAAAGTCCCTAACTTGTCCCACATCGAATTCGTCGTAGCTTCCCCTGATACATTCAGCAATACTGAATCTGAGACACACAATTGTATTGTGCTCTTTGCCTTCCGATCCAACTTCTTCCATTATTCATCGGTCACTCCCGTTGGTTTAGTACCTGGATCTACCGTGATCTATTGATCTTTATCCACCGACAGATCCTCCATCTTGAGTTTCCACAACTCAAAACTCTTACCATTGAACTTCTCAATCTATATCCTTCCACTGCTCATCATCATCTTTCACCACCGGAATCGATATCGCAGATCTCCCACTCAACAGGGTCTACCACAGGCTCGAGCGAAACCCCTCAACAACAAAGGCGTCCCCTTGAAGCCAAAACAACTCTGATACCAAATGTAGGTTTTAACGCCGTACAGAAATTACTTGCATACGAATTTTAAAACAAAGAAAATAAAAATGCGAGAGGATAACACGTAAAACACATATGCACAAAGATTTTCCCCTGGATCCCAAAAACCGAGACTACCAACTTGACTTTTTATTATGTTCCTTTCAATGTTACAATACATATTTATACATGCTGAAGCATGCAAAACCATGGACCGAAAACCATAGGTAGTTTGCGCAACCTAATATAGGGTCCAAAAAAAAATTTCCTGGGGCGCTGCCCCGGACCCCGTAGAGGGGGGCTACCCGCCCACCTTAAACCCCTCAAATAGGGGGGGTTTTTGGGCCCCCACTGCCCAATAGACGCAACGAAGGGGGGGCTCCACCCCCCTCTAACTCCTCATTTCACTACATGGGTTAGTCATGGAAAGAATATAACACAACCAAACACTACGTGCATGAAGATTGTAGGTGCATTATTCAACCCAAACGACATCACGCTGTACTGAAAGTAACCCCATTTAGTCATGAAGGTTGGCTTGCTCATGTCCTTCAGTGTGATTTTGATTTGGTGGTACCCAGAGAACCCATCAGTGAAGGAATATGCTTCTTGGCAACCTACATTGTCCAACACTTCATCAGTGAATGGAGTCAGGAAAGGATCATGTACACAAGCATCATTAAGCTTCCTCAGATCCACACATATCCTTATTTCATCCTTCTGCTTCTTTTCTTGTACCACCATTGGACTTACCCAGACAGATTCTTCCACGGCCTCAATGATGGTTACTACAAGCATCTTATCTAGCTCTGAGCGAACCTTCTCCTTACATTTCAGATTTAGACAGTAAGGCCTTTGCTTAATTGGCTTCGTGTTGGGTTTCAACGTGATCTTCATCGTTCCTAGGTCCCCGAAAATCCATTTCATATTCGTAAACTTGGCAGGGAATAAATCCTGGTATTTGCAGAGCAATTCACCAACCTTATCCATCATCACATAATCCCAATAATCTTCAATCTTTGTGAATATGGGTTCAGCCTCTACATCAATGTTTACTTGTTTCATTTTCATTGGTGAGGTTATATTATGGTTCTCAATATGTGACCCTTCAAGCTTACAATGTTCTTCTATTTTTGGAATGTTAATATTCTGCGAATCCTCATCCTCTTCTTCAGCAGTTACATTATAAAATTCTAGTGCACGACTCAACTAAGTAGCCCATTTCGGCTGAATCAAGTATAAAGGATCCTACGGTATCTTAAAGATTTTTGTTTTCACCTCTTGTAGTGCTTCATCAATACTTTCAAACCTGTCCTCAACACAGAATTTCAGAATGAACCCTTCGCGTAGGATATCCATTCACCTGTCCCATGGCGGAGCTCAATTTCTATATACCAGTTCAATGGGACAATACCCAGGGTATGATAGAACAAGTGCACTCATTCAGGTTGGAGCTCTTCTCCATAAGCCTAGGTCCATTTAGCCAAACACATGTGTGGATCATCTTTCCCATCATACTTGTCTTTCATTCACATCTTTGGCTTTCCAAATGGAGTTCTTGTCATTCTCCTACATTCGTGCCAACCATCAAAGCTTTCCTTGTGCGTGCTGCTCCATCTTGTGGGCGTAGTGTGTAGTGCCCAATCCAACGCCTGGAAGTGATACTTTTCTGGTTCCTCCCTTTCAAATGCATCCAAAAATATATCTACCTCATTTAGACCATTATAAGTAAGTATATTTCTTACTTCTAATGACACACAGTGCAATGATCGTGTCAAGATTTTGCAATTCAGCATAGTTACTTCATGTAACCGATTCTTCCAACATTCTATTTCTTCATCAGAGTCCAAAGTGCATGAACTCTCATGATCCCATGTAATTCATCCATCTATGGTGGGATTCGCCCAATCTTGGTCTCCCATTGTTATCTTATAGACACATTCCAGATCGTCATCACTTTCATAATCGTGGACTGGTTCAGTATAGCACGATCCTTCAGCATGATTGAAGGGTACTAGTACACGCATCGATTTCTTCTCAAAGATCATCTTTCGGTTCTTCATATTTATTACCCTATTCATATCAGTAGCCCGTTAATTCCCAAGAGTGAAGAATATGGATTCTTGTCATCCACTATCTCTATTACTTCAAAGTCAGCCAGTGAACTCGCTCCCTCAATATCCATGGTCACCCCCTGTAGCTGCCCCATCGGGATGATCTTCTGTTGACTTGCCATCCTTAGCTGAATCAGAGACCATTGTAGTGCAGGTCTCCCCATTTGCTCCCAAGTCTGCTTCGGTAGGACATTCGCGTCTGGCCGCAGGTCCAAAATAACCTGATCCATTTCATACTCTCCTATCTTCAGGGTAAGGCTCATATCCTATCTTGTCCTTGTTTTATGCCTACCAATATTTCGTACTACGTGTGCCTCACTTGATGCGGTTCCAATGCATCTATTGATGAGCTCCTATAACCCTTTCACAGCCTTACTATTTCACAGTAGGTTCATACAGGTCTCCAGGAAAGTTGTGAGCATAGAGGTGTCCATCTCCTACGCAGGCTTATCCTCGCTTCTTGAGGTGGAGGCCTCAGCAAAGCTCTTCTTAGCTTCCATGAAGGTTTCAAGTGCGTGTCCAAATTAAACACAACTTCCTTCGCCAGAGATTTGCAGACCCACACACTGTCTTCCAGTTGCTTCCCCTTATCATCTCCTGTCGCGATTCCACTTATGAGCACTATATTTACATTTGGATCCTCTTCGCGTGGCTCAGACCTCATTATTTGTAGGTTCTGAGTTGGCGAAGTTGGTAGTGCCCCTTTGTCAAGTATTCTAGCTATCACCGTAGGATAGTCTTCTATTTCATGATCAAACAATGTGCAATACTTGCACGACAGATGCGTTGGATTAGTGAAATTGTCGACATAGTGTCCTGGTCCTTCACAATTGTAGCAAATCAACTATCCTCAACCTCTACCAAGTCCTCCTCCACCTTAGCCTCTTCTATTCCCCTGATGTCCTGTTAGTGCCATCCTTACGCTCTAGTCAAGGGGCCATGTTTCAGCCTGAACCCTATAGGCAGGAGTTCTAACCATCATGAATTCATAGCTCCTACAAGTACGTTCATCATGTCCTACCAACCTAAAAAAGTTACGGAACAACTGTTGCGGTGCCTGTACAAACTTTTGTAACAAGTGACAATTATTCGTGCCATGTTTTCCGGCTATCTGACAGATAGTGCACCATAATGTAGTCCCCACGCTAGGTCCTACTTGAGCTTATGGACTTAATGGCATCGGTCCTCCTGCAATATAGTTTGCAAAGACTGGGAAATGGTCATTTTCATGACCGTGACTCTTTCATTTCAAGCACCATACCTCGTCACTCACCTCTGGTCAAAGCGTACTGTCCTGCTTCATACTTTGCATCTCAAGGCACTGATTCTTCAGCTTTGCATGGATCTGTTGAACTCCTAGATTTGGATCTTGCATCAGAGTTTCATGAAGTCTCATGGCAATCTCTAAGGCCTCTGCTTGAGTTGTTATATTCTACTACGACAACGCACTCCTTATGTGTGGTAGTAGCAAAGCTACAAACCACTTGTGATGTTGTTCATTTGTCAAATTCATGTTGGCTTCATGAATTGTAAACTCGAACCTCTGATCTAGTTCCCAAGGTGTCTCGCTTGGTTGCATCATGATCTCCTTCAATCCCACAATCGACTATGCCTCAGATTTAGGCCTACTTAATTCTATATTCAGTGCTGCTTGGATGTTTGCTACTCTAGCATTTGGGTTATGATTAGAGTATTTAATATACCAGGTTAATGCGCGATCTTGCATAGCACTAACTAGTGTCACCTTCTTTATATGATCATTTGTAACACCTTTATTTTCCCATATAGCCCTCAAAATGAACCAGAATCGGTCCAGGTCCTTATTGCCTTAGCCTTTGAACAAAGGCAACTTCACTTTAGTTTCCATAATGAACTATAGTGGAGGTGGAGGTGGTACGGGTGAGGTTGGAGGTGGTGTGGGTGGAGGTGGTATTCGCAGGAATCCTTGTCTTCTTAACTGAATAGCACTTCATAGAGAAACCTTCGTTATTTCTTCCTCATCACCTCGTGGAGGAGAAATCAGTGGACTATAATCCAAACCCTTTTTCCTTCATTCCTGTAAGTTTTTTCGCTTTACATAGTCCCAAACATCAAGGTAGTTGCATAACTTGTTTTTCGCACAATATAATTTTAATCCAAGTATTAAAATATTTTACATACTTACTGTAGTCCTTTCAAAAAGAGCCATTCCACCTTGCTATAGCTCATTGAGGTATCGACCGCAAATTCATTGACAAATCCTCCTATAACGTGATCGAGTCAATGATCGGGAGCATGGGCGATCCTATCCTTCGATGCTTCCAACCTTCACACTGGCTCTGGGGTCCACGCAATAGGACCGTCAAGTTTCCACCTTCCTTGGCTATATTCTAGCTTTGCAATCCACTCGTATAGCTCAATAAGGAAGGAGCAGAAAAATATCTCATGGATCTTTGTGTACAGGTATCTGAGCAACCACTGTTCCTTTTTAATTCATGGGATTTTCTTCTCCTGCGCCGCGAATTCGTGGATCTTCCTAAACAACCAGTCTTCGATCTCTTTCTTAGTGGGATTCTAATAATACAACATCACACATCTCTTATGCAAATTCCGGTCTCGACAATGGAACCATTTGCTAGCTTGAGGGGGCCTGACCTAGGTTCAACATTAATTAGCCAAAAAAAATTCTACACTACTGGCCCTTTCGGCATCACCTCATAGAGCGCAGATCGAAGTCTCACCCAATGCAGTATGGGGGGATGTTGAACCAAGTTTCCGCACCCTGAGATGGTTATGATGTCATTTAACTCCCTCTATTCCTTCCTTCGCACTGGTCGCTTCACTTTCGGGCTTGTAATATGAGCCATCTATTTCATCCATTCGTACCACCACGAAAGGGTATGATCAACCTTCATGCAGCCCTAACCTATTACTCAGTTTCTTTCATGCTGCTATGGCAGCATGCCGTGCAGATTCCCTAATTAGTTTAAGTGAATTGCTTGTCTCATCAAATACTTAAAGTTAACACCGCGTAAGTAGATATTCGTAATTGCGTTCAATTATTTAATGTAATTGCATTCATTCATGCATCATATAAGCATAATAAATGGAATTCATACATAAAATATCCAAATGCATCAATATAACAAAGACACAGAAATTACAAAATATCTCGTTTTATTAATATCTCGAAGTGTTACAACTTTTGTCCGCCCTGTGCACATAGCTGCAACGATCCGCGCACTCAGCTATGAAATTCTATCCTAGGATTTTATGCATGGAGCTGAAGAGCCTCTACCTATGCTACGACTCAAGACTTAGACTTCTTTCTCCAAAGTTGTGACTGTATTACATCATTCGTCATTCTATCTCCCTCAAAGCTACTTAGAGCTTAACTCTTTTTATAAAATCCCATGGACCATGGGTAGATCTCTTACGACTAACTTTACTTTACAAAAATAAGGGTGGACTACCCTTTTTGACACATAACATCTTCACACTCTGCTATCACAAAATGCGGAGTCTTTAGGACTATATTACAAAAATTGACCTAAACATGGGCTTTTAGCCCCAAAACTACCCTTAGGGGATCCCACTCCCAACATGATGAAATAAGTTGCAACCCAAAAGAAATGAAATTTTAACATCAAGTTGCATCAAAACTTTTCATTTTAGGGAGCGTTTCGCATGTTTTTTGTGCAAAAAAATATATATTTTTACTTCCATTTTTAGCAAAATTGAAAATTTACCCCAAAAAAAAAAAATTGTTACAATACGAACACTTTTTGTTTCCGAGCTCTTTCTTCACGTTTCTTGGGTTTTTTTTGGCTAGAGTTTTCATTTTAAACATTTAATTCCCATTAAGTTGGTAACCTTGTTTTTGGTGCCCCTCGCCAAAAGAATGCCTTCTTGATGGTGTTGGATACCACCAATGATCTGGGATTTTCCCGCTTATGGATGCATCGGAGTTAAGATGAGTTACAATGCTTAAAAAACATAAAAACATACGCATGAAAAATGAAGACAAAGAGACACCATCATAAAAGATCATGAAACATAGATTTGATTACAGAGTTTGTCCAATTTGGACTACATCTCAGGGCCTTGCTCAATAATGGGTATACCTTCTTTTACTAAGTGGCATGAAAAGAGAGAAGTACAAGAAGATTTCTACATAAACATCCTTATACCTCCAATCTGGAATATAGTTGGAAAATAGAGAGCCCATCCCTAGAAACAAATATCACCACTACCTTCCTAGTGAAAAATAGCGCAAAAATGCCTATTCCAACACCCCATTCGGATAATCAACCTTCTGCATCCTTCTCGAAACCTTCTAATCTCTGAGGTAAGGTCCCGACCACCTGCCAAGAGGAGGTTCCACTACTTGGCTCTACAAAATTTCATTGCTCTCTGCTCTCCACCCTTTCCTGAGCCCCAAATAGTCATATTTATATGTTGGTGTGGCTAAATCCTTCATAACTGGACATTTTTAAAAACAAACAACAAGTTTGTTAAGCAAGGTTGTTGTGAGACCAAGGATCTTGAGCTTGTATGATACAAGAAAATTGACCTTACAAAAATGATGAAAACCCCTTTTAACTGTGTGCACATCTTGGCGGAAATACTTATCGGTGGAAAAATGTCGATGTTTTACATCCTCAACATAGAAAAACCCAACGGAGAGCAATCCAACGGTTTGTTTCTATTTTAGTCCTTAAATTGTTGGGATAACAAATAATCAGTGTTCATTCAATCAACGGATAGGCTAAGTATAAACAATAGCACTCTGTGCAATCGGCAATACAAGGACTCAATGACTTTATCAAGTGCAGTTCATAAAAACCCTGCATCGGGCACTGCATTGTAACTCACAATCAACAACTTCCATTATTGGACAAACTGAAGTCTACATAACATGGACCCGCCAAGTTTATTGAATACAATTTATAAATATTGAGCCTGGGCAGTCCTGTCACAAATCACAATCAACAATTACAGTCGAACCGCTTCGCAATACAAGCCCTTTTATGCGATTGCGATATGTGATATGTATCGCATCGCAACGAATTCCTGTTGGGACCAATCTGAAACCTATCCCAATCTTCGATCATGATATTAGATATCACATTGCAACAGAGTCCTGTTGGAGTCGATTCAGAACCTCTTTTGACCAATGATCGTGATATGTGATATTGCATCACAACGAAGCCCTGCGGGGGCCGATTTACCTCTTTGCTCTTCCTCCGGCCTATGAAATGCGATTTCGCAAACGCAACCGGGAATACCAGGGGCCGATTCTTCCATGTCATCTTCTTCTTTTCACCTGAACAAGTCAAACTCAAACTTTGACTTGCTCTAACTTTGTCATCTTAACTTGGATTTGAGTGTTGTTCATACTGTTGGAATCGGGATGACGAGCACTTCAATTTGATGCCAAACCTACCCATATTCTACCACTTTAAGTTTTAATCCTTTTACCATGCCACTGATATGTTAGAGAGATCCACCTATATTATTCATCCTTGATCCTATTGGATCAATCCTCCTAGATCCACCTGGATTAATCCTCCCCGCTAAGACAAGCTTTTTTTCCTCCAAAATCATTAATTATTTTGCAATTACTTTGTACTATGTCTACACCACAAGTGTCCTCATAGGTTATCCTTCCTTCTCCTTCATCTCCATCCTTCAGATCCATAAGCGATGACTCAACACCTGCATCCCTTGCAAACACGTAGTACAATATCTTGGAAACTACATGTTTAGCTCTATGAACAAAATGAGCTAAGCATCCCATACTTACCAAGAGTTTATGACACATACTTTGTGGTCAAGTTTACATAAAAATGGAAACAATACTCCAACTATCAAGACAAGCCGAACATCATTGTCACTTCAATAAGTGATGGAAAACACATCATCACTACAACACATGATCTACACAAACAAGGAAAAACACTATTGTTGCTTCAACAAGTGATGGAAACATACCATCTCTTTTGCGGTTCAAAAAGAAACACAAAATAAGGCCAAGAATCATTGTTTCTGCAATAAGTGACAGAAAACACATCATCACTTTCACAATTTAAAATGCAACATACAAAAAATAAGGCCATGACATTCTACCACACCTAGATGAACCATATGTCACTTATGAAAGTGAATGGATCATCTTCCCTGTGGAACGTTCATTGGTCGAACGACTGTTTCACCTGGTTCATGCTTAGATTCTCTTGTCCTTGTGATGTTACTGTGGCTCGAGCCTCCAAAATGTGGATCTTTGATGACCACTTCTTTCGCAATGACTACAATGAGCCTTCGTCTTCCATATCTTATTGATCTCCTTCTTCTTTGTCTATTTTTTAGAGGGACCTTTATGCCTCAAATTCTTTTGTGTTTTTATTCTCTTCCAATTCTCAACAAACAAATGGTTATGCAATCCACAAAAATTGCACGTCATTCAATGCCATGATCTATGTCCATTATTAACAATGTGATTGTAATAAAAATGAACATTAAAATATCGAGACCGGTTATACCTTTTCTATCGGTCTTTGGTATGGGGATGACAATAAGAGATTTCCTCAGCGCTTTCTCTATTATGCATACTGCCATAGGTTGATGGTGATGTGTCCCCGTCATCCTTTCTCCTCGATGGTCTTAAAAATGTCATGGAAGCTTCTAACATCTTTGAGCATTGTCCTTCAGCACACCCCAACCTTGCGAATTGAGGTTTTTGCTCAACCTCCAATGCATGAGTTATCCCTTGGCTGTGAACACCAAGTTCTTCTTCCTTATACCTCATCCTGGTAAGGAGTCTCACATTTGTCCCTGAAATTGGTATCTCCACATTTCCAACAGAAATTAAACTATGTGAAGATGAAACTGAAGGGATTTCAACATATTTTACCTCCATTGTCGAGTTGGAAAGAATTAATGAGGGCTTCTCATCATATGTCATTAATGCTTCATTGGTTGTGATAACGCATTTCCAAGTTTCCGCCCTTACAGGCCCAAGTTCTAGTTAATAGGGTAATTCTTCTACTTTGATGGGATTGAAAATGCCTTGGGCATTAATTTCCAGGCCTTTTCCTTCATACCCCATTCTCTTCAAAAGCTTGAAGCCAATTCCTATGGTATGATTTTCAAAAGCAACAAATTCAACATAATGAATCATTTTCAACATGGAAGAATTTACCTCACATGGATAACGTTGCAGCTTTACCAAGGCTTCCTGCTTTGCTTGCAACTGTTGTAGCAGCTGATGTTCCTCCTCTTTTTCTTGTTGTAGGAGCCTTTTTAATTCAACAAGCTCTGCTTGAAGGCTCTGGTCACTGTGCTTCAATTCTTATAAGACCTCATCTGTGGTTCATAGTGAAAGATGTAATCACTGCATCTCCTCATTCTCTTTTTATAGTAGCTTTCTTAATTCAACGTTCTCCTCTTGAAGCCTCTGGTTAATTTCCCCATTCAAGGAAGGTGATGATTGAAAACAACCGAAAGAGGTATATGATATATCACTCTCCAATCCTTTATTCTCCTCCTCTTTGTGACTCTCAGACGCTTCATACATAATATCCACCATTTTGGACATACATAGGAAAGCCTCATGCATTCCCTTGTTGTCCTCCATGACTGCACACTTAATCATTGACTCATAAATCTATCATTCACACAAACTCTAACAAAAATTGTATCGTATATCTCACCCATGAGCCTCAATACTTGCCATGTCCCCTTTGAATCCTATAGCTGGTTAA
Organism: Pinus taeda; assembly: GCA_000404065.3. Lineage (NCBI taxonomy): Eukaryota > Viridiplantae > Streptophyta > Pinopsida > Pinales > Pinaceae > Pinus > Pinus taeda. Next base: position 42,345 of record APFE031759012.1, on the reverse strand, counting down.
CACACTCACACAATTTGCATCACTTAAGCCCTACTCTGATACCATCTGGATCCAGGATTTTTTCTCTTATGGATGCATCAGAGTTAACATTAGTTACAACACTTAAAAGCCATAAAAACATAAGCATGAAAAATGAAGACAAAGACACACCATCACAAAATATCATGACATAGAGATTTTATTACGGAGTTTTTCAAATTTGGACTACATCTCCAGGCCTGCTCAATAGTGGGGAGGCCTTCTTTTATTAAGTGGCATGAAAAGAAAGAACTACAAGAAGATTTCTACATAACCATCTGTATACCTCTAATCTAGAAGATATCTAGCAAATGGAGAGCCCAACTCTAGAAACAAATAGCACCACTCCCTTATTGGTGAAAAATAGTGCAAAAATGCACATCCGAACACCCCATTCGAATAATTGTGCCTTCGACAACCTTCTAGGAACCTTCTGATATCTAAGATAAGGTCCTAGCCACCTCCTTGGAGAAGGTGCCACTACTCTAGTTTGCAAACCTGCACCTGTCTCTACTTTTACCCCTTTCTTCAGAGCCAAATAGTAATATTTATATGCTAGTGTGGCCAAATCCTTCATAATTGGGAAATTTAAAAAAAATCGCAAGTTTATCAAGCAAGGTTGTCATGGGACCAGGGATCTCTGGCCTGTATGATACAAGGCAACCGATGTTACAAAAATGATGAAAACCCATTTTAACCGTAATTACATCTCGGTAGCAATACTTATTGGTGGACAACCCTCAGTGTTTTACATCCTCAACATAGAAAAGCCCATAGGAGAGTAGTCCAACCACTTATTTATGTTTTAGGCCTCAAATTGGCATATCTAACAAATAATTAGTGTTCCTTCAATCGGCGGCCAGGCAAAGTCTAAACAACAGTACTGTGCGCAATTGGAGATACACGGACCCGACGAATTTATCAAAGGCAATTCATAAAAATGCTTGCATCTGGGAGTCCATCACAACTTGCAATCAGTGGCTTCCATTGGTGGAGAGACCCAAGTCAACATAACATGGACCGATTGGGTTTATTGAATATAGTTTATAAATATCACATCCAGGTAGTCTTGTCACAAATCGCAATTGACGATTACAGCCAAAATGCTTCACAAATACAAACCCTTTTATGTGATTTCGATATGCGATATTTCTTTCATCACAAAGAAGTCCTGTCAGGACCAATCCAAAACCTTTCATAATCTGCCATTGTGATATGTGATATCACATCAAAACAAAGTCCTACCGGGGCCAGCTTACCTTTATGTTCTTCCTTCAACCTATGATATATGATATCACAATTGCAGCCGGGAATGCTAGGGGATGATTCTTCCTTAAGCACTCCTCATTTTCATCGATAAGCGATATGTGGGGCCCAATGGACCTAACACGTGGTGTGCCGTCATTTTTTCAAGCTTTTCCATGCCATCTTCTTCATACCAGCTAGACAAGTCAAACTAAAACTTTGACTTGCTCTAACTCAGTCATCTAGACATAGATTTAAGAGTCATCCACACCATTGGAATCAGGATGAAAAGCACTTCGATTTGATGGTAAGACTATCCATATTTTTTCACTTTGAGTTTTGATCCTTTTACGATGCCACTAGTACTCTAGATAGATCCACCTAGATCAATCCTCCTAGATCCTCCTAGGTCCTCTTGAATCAATCCTCCCCACTAATAGAAGATTTTGGTCCTCCAAAAGAATTAATTAATCTGCAATTATTGTGTACTCTGTCTATACCACAAGTGTCCTAACAAGTCATCCTTCCTTCTCAATCACCTTTGTCCTTCAGATCCATAAGCGATGAGATGACACCACCATCCCTTGCAAACCTATAGTACAATATTTTGAAAACTACAACTTTCGCTCTATAACCAAAATGAGCTACGAATTCCATGCTTTCCATGAGTTTATAACACATACTCTGTGGTCAAGTTTAATAAAAATGGAAACAATGCTCCACCTACCAAGACAAGGCAAAACATCATTGTTGCTTTAACAAGTGATGGAAAACACATCACCACTGCAACACATGATTTACACAAACAAGGTCAAACACTATTGTTGCTTTAACAAGTGATGGAAACACATCATCACTTTCAATGTTCAAAAAGCAACACAGAATAAGGTCAAGAATCATTTTTGCTATAACAAGCGATGAAAAACACATCATCACTTTTACAATTTAAAATGCAAGATAGAAGAAATAAAGCCATATCATTCTACCACACCTAGAAGAACCATATCTCACATATCAAAGTGAATGAATCATCTTCCCCATGGTGTGTTCACTGGTCGAACAAATATTTCACCTGGTTCATGCTAGAATGCTCTTTTCCTTGCGACGCTTCTCTAGATGGAGCCTCAAACATGTGGCTCTCTGATGATCACCTCTGTCACAATGACTACAATGAGCCTTGACCTTCTAGATCTAGTTGATATTCTTCTTCTTTTCTTGTTGTTTATAGAGTCTTCTATTCCTCACCATTTTTTATGGTGTCATTATCTTCTAGCACTTAGCAAACAAATCGTTACGCAATCCACAAAAATTGCAAGTCCTTTTATTCCATGATCTACATCTATTATTAACAATGTGATTGAAATCAAAATAACATTAAAATACTGAGACTAGTTATAGCTTTTATGTCCATCTCTGGTATGATCATGGGATTAAGAGCTTGCCTTAGCCTTATATCTTATGTTCATAATGCCATAGGTTGATGGTGATGTGTCCCCATCATCCTCTTTCCTCAACGATCTTAACAATATTGTGGAAGCTTCTAACATCTTTGAGAATTCTCCTTCAATGCAACCCAACCTTGTGAATCAAGGTCTTTTCTCAATCTCAAATGGCTGAGTTATCCCATGGCTCTTAACATGAAGTTGTTTTTCCTTATACCTCTTCTTGGTAAGGAGTCTCACATTTGTCCCTGAAATTGGTATCTCCACATTTCCAACAGAAATTAAACTATGTGAAGATGAAAGTGAATGGATTTCGACATCTTTTACCTCCAATGTCGAGTTTGAAAGAACTGATGAGGCCTTCTCATCATATATCATTGATGGTTTACTGGTTGTAATAGGGTATTTCTCAACTTCTCTCTTCACATACCCAAGTCCTCTTTGACACAATAATTCTTCTACTTTGATGCGATTGACAATGCCTTGGTGATTAATACCTAAGCCTTTTCTTTCATACCTCATTCTCTTCAATGTTTTGGAGCCAATTATTATGATATGATTCTCAAAAGCAGCAAATTCAGCATCAGGAATCATTTTCGACATGGAAGAATTTACCTCACATTTATAACACTGCAACTTTTTCAAGGCTAACTCCTTTGCTTGCAACTGTTGCAGCAGCTGTTGTTCCTCCTCTTTATCTTGTTGTAGGAGCCTTTTTATTTCAGAAATCACTACTTGAAGAATGTAGACACTGTTCTTCAATTCTTCCAGGGTCTCATCAATGGTTCCCAGCTGAAGCTACAATCGCTACCTCTCCTCATTCTCTTTTTGCAGGAGCTTTTTTAATTCATCGTTCTTCTCTTAAATCCTGTGGTTAATTTCCCCATTCGAAGAAGGAGACGATTGAAAAGAAATAGAAGAGGTAGATGATATATCACGCTCCTATCCTTGAATCTCCTCCTATTTGTGCCTCTTGGATGATGCATACATAATATCCACCATGTTGGACATTCATACGAAAGCCCCACACATTCCTTTGTTGCACTCCATGACTACAAACTTAATCATTCACACACAACTCTATCATTCATGCACACTCTAATAGAAGTCATATCATATATCTTCCCCATGAGCCTCAATACTCACCATGTCTCCTTTTTTTCTAAGATACTTGTCCTCTGAAGTTTATCTCTTGTTAGTGCACTCATGCAATTCACATAACTTAAGCCCTAATCTGATACTATTTTGATCCATGATTTTTGTTCTTATGGATGCATGAGAGTTAACATGAGTTATAGCTCTAAAAAAACATAAAAACATAAGCATGAAAAATGAAGAAAAAGAGACACCATCATAAAATATCATGACACAGAGATTTGATTATGGAGTTCATCCAATTTGGACTACATCTCTAGGCCTTGCTCGATAGTGGGGAGGCCTTCTTTTAATAAGTAGCATGAAAAGAGATAAGTACAAGCAGATTTATACATAACCATCCTTATACCTCCAATATGGAAGATAGATAGAAAATGGAAAGCCCATATCTATAAATAGATAACACCACTGCCTTCCTGGTGAAAAACAATGCAAAAATGCCTATCTGAACACCCCATTCAGATAATCAGGCCTTCTGCAACATTCTCGGAACCTTTTTATCTTTGAGATAAGATCATGACCACCTGCCAGGAACAAGTGCCATTGTTCTTCTCTCCAAACCTGCGCTGCTCTCTACTCTTCCCCCTTCCTTTAGACCCAAATAGTTATATTTTTATGCTAGTGTGGCTAAATCCTTCATAACCGAGCAGTTTTAAAAACAAATGGAAATTTTATCAAGCGTGGTTGTCGTGAGACCAAGGATCTTGGGCCTCTATGGTACAAGGAAACCAACCTTACAAAGATGGTGAAAACCCCTTTAACTGGGCGTACATCTTGGCGGCAATACTTATCGACAGAAAACTCTCTGTGTTTTACATCTTCAACATAGAAAACCCTATCGGAGAGCAGTCAAACAACCTATTTCTGTTTTAGGCCTCAAACCAACGACTCTAACAAAGAATTGGAGTTCATTCAATTGGTAGACAGACCAAGTCTAAAAAAGAACACTTTGCACAATAAGCGATTCACAAACCAACCGGCTTTATCAAATGCAGTTCATAACAATCCTGCATCCGGTAGTCCATCACAACTCACAATCGGGGCTTGCGTTGGTGGATAAACTGAAGTCTACATAACATAGACCCATTGGTTTTATTAAACACAATTTTAAAATATAGCATCTGGGCAGTCCTTTCGAAAATTTTAATCGGCGATTACAGCTGGACCGCTTCACAAACACAAACCCTTTTATGCAATTGTGATATACGATATATATCACATAGCAACAAATTCCTATCGGGGCTGATCCAAGACCTCTCCTAATTTGTGATTGCGATATGTGATAACACATCGCAACAGAGTCTTGTTGGGGCTGATTAAGAACATCCTCATATCTTCAATCGTGATATGTGGTATCACATTGCAACAAAGTCCTACCGGGGCCAATTTACCTTTTTGTTCTTCCTCCATCCTACGATATGCGATATCACAATCGCTACCAGGAACACCAGGGGTGGATTATTCCTTAATCACTCCTCGTTTTCGCCGATAAGAGATATAAAGGGCCCAGTGGACACGCCCCATGGTGCACCCTCATTCATTGAAGCTTTTCCATGTCATATTCTTCTTGCCACCTGGACAAGTCAAACTCAAAATTTGACTTGCTCTAAATTTTTCATCTGGAATTATATTTGAGTGTCATTCGCACCATTGGAATTAGGATGATGAGCACATTGATTTGATGCTAAGACTACCCAAATTCGACAACTTTGAGTTTTGAGCCTTTTACCATGCTACTGGTACTTTAGATAGATTCACCTGGATCCTCCTGGATCAACCAACATACAAGGGGTCTCCCCCCATGAAGTCTCAATTATACCTCACACCATTTGTAGTAGGATCCCCATCTAAAGTGTCGATATGACCACCATAATTGTAAGGTTCGTCTTGTTTCAATGAAAAACATAAGAGATTATATACATAACCCTTGAACAACCAAGTACTTTGAGATTGTGAAACACTAATTGTAATGTGTAAATGAGATTTTTAGGGGGGATTTGGGGGGAGGGAAAAGTGAGCCCCTATAAGTAAGTAATTGTACTAACCTAAGAGAGACACATGGGCAAAGAAAGAGTTGTTAATTGTCTAATAAAATATCTCAATTAGACACAATGATCATTAAACTAGATACAAAACACCTTCAACAAGGTAAGCACCAAGGCCACCAAAATAGTTCAATTTCCTTTGTACATATGAACAAAACATATATATCAAACATCTAAATAATAGTCCTAAGACATTCATAATACATGAATGAAAATGTGTTGCCTCATTGAGCTTCAATTATATGGTTAAATATCCAAGTACACAATTACAATGATGGGGAATTAGTTCCCGTAGTGGAATATTAATTCCCTTTGTGCTTCTCCAAAGAATAGTTTTATGTCCTATGCAATGTAGAGAATCCAAGACTAGATCTCCAAACATTAAGCCTCGAAAAGGATGGTGCTTGAGTTATGAGCTTACTTTTATAAAAACAGGGATGACCTTTCATCTCCCCTTGACACTTGGTTTACCCTCATGACTTTGGGACTTCTAATATGTCCTTTGGACCTCTAAACAAATCTTGAACATATAAATTACCTTTGGACTTCTCTACGTGGCTTTTGGAATTCTTCATGTGAATTTTGTCGATATATGCATATGTGAACCTTTATATTCCACATATGACTCTTTGAATTCCACACATTAACTTTTGTAATTTTCTTGAAAATGCATCATTACATTCCACATGATGATGGGGCATGACACATGGACACACATTGACCATTATGACAACACTTGTACAAGTTACAACTTGACAATGATGACATGGACTTCACGATGATATGGAAATGCCAAGATGTCTTTATTGCTACTCAATCTTCATGAAAGATCCAATTTTTTGCTTATATTCACCTACCAAAGGGTCTCTGATCAATATTAGAATCCTCTATGTCATCATGCAATGTCTTCTTTCTATTTGGGTCCATAATCCACTCCATGTCCCTATGATAACTCTCTTTAGTGCTTCTTCTTCATATGTGTTTATTTATGATTTCTCCTTGCTATTTGCTTTAATCATTACCTTTTTAGACTGATATGGTACTCCTGCTAATGAAGATAATTCATGTCAATGAAAAATCATTCTTAAAACATCTATTCTATCCCTACCTATCTCATGGATTGATGGATGCATGATAGGCCCATGAGAGGGTTAAAAAATAAGGCTTGATTAGGAGGACACAGTCAAACACATTAGTGGCTTAGGAAAGAACCACTATTCATTTTGATTGAGATAAATTCAATGAAGGGGAAAGGCTCATAAGAGGCCTTCAAGGTGTACTTGTTTTCTTAAGCAAGAGAGAGAGGGACCACAATGGTGTAGGGTGCAAGTTTGAAGAACGAAGGAGAATCATTCATTGGTTCAATGTGTGCTTCTGTACTCAGGGGAAAAAGGAGGGTGCAAGGGTTCACACTAAATGAGTGAAGGGATCAGGCTTCAATCCTTCACATTGTGCTTGTGCACTCAAGATTAACTAAGAGGGCACATTACATTGAGTCGAAGGAGTGCACTCAAATGAAGGCTTCAGGCATTGTGACTGTGCCATGTGCCCTAAGGGAAGATGGAAGGATGAAATCTTTCTCCTTCAATAATGTGCCATTCCCATCAAGGGAAGGATGAAGGCTTCATTCTTCGTGAGCACACCGTGCACCCTTTTTAAGAGACAAGGGATCCTTGTTTTTCTGAAGTGCACTTTGTTGTTCCGAAGTGCACTTTGTTGTTCTGAAATGCAATTTTGAAAGGAGAGAAGGTCCTTATTCTTCAAAAATTAACCTTTGTTGTTTGGAAATGTGCTTCATTGTTTCGAAGTGTGCTTCATTGTTCTAAAGTGATGTTAGGCTCAGGAGGGTGTAATATTCTCCAACAGTGGCTCCTTGTTCATGTGGAATGCACTTTTCATTAAGGGAGGAAATAAAAGGCTGGGTCACTCATCTTAGGAAGTAATAATGCACTGTGAGAGGGAGAAAATCTTAGAAAATACTTAGTGCACAAGTATGGGGAAAATATACCTCAATGAGGTGAATAGGCAATGCTCATCACTTGGTGAAGGATTGAAGCTTTCATAACTTGCACTAGGTAGTAGGGACAGATGAGGACAACACTTGCAAAATGTGAATGACCTTGAAAGAGACACATGCCAAAGAGAAGATAACATGAAAAATACACTTATTAAAGTGGAAGAAAGCAAAAGTGATAGCTTTAAACATGAAAGTGATGCTTGTGAAGGAAAAGGTGCACAAAAGCGATAGCTAGGAAAACTCACCAAACTAAAAGTGCAATTGCAATCAAAGTGACAGATATTTTCAACGTGGGTGTGTACTAACTATCGACATGAGTAGATCATTGCAGAGGCACTGCCTTGATGGATGGTGCTATGCATGTTCAAGCTTGCCAAAAGGAATTTTTCTCCTGAACCTATTAAAGAATGAGCATGTGTGTAAATCATTGCAACACATGATTTACACAAACAAGGTCAAACACTATTGTTGCTTCAACAAGTGATGGAAACACATCATCACTTTCACAGTTCAAAAAGAAACACAAAATAATTCCAAGCATCATTGTTGCTGCAACAAGTGATGGAAAACACATTATATCTTTTACTATTTAAAATGAAACATATGAAAAAATAAGGCCATGACATTCTACCACACTTAGAAGAACCATATCTCACTTATCAAAGTGAATGGATCATCTTCCCTGTGGCATATTCACTTGTTGAACAACTATTTCACCTAGTTCATGCTCAAATGCTCTTGTCCTTGTGACCTTGCTGTGGATGGAGCCTCCAACATGTGGCTCTCTAATGACAACCTCTTTCGCAATGACCACAATGAGCCTTCACCTTACAGATTTTCTTGATCTTCTTATTCTTTGCCTATTGTTTAGAGGGTCTTCTACACCTCACCTTTTTTTTTGTTGTAATTCTCTTCCAGCACTCAATAAATAAATGGCTATGCAATCCACAAAAATTCCAAGTCCTTCTATGCCATGATCTATGTACATTATTAACAATGCAATTGTAATCAAAATTAACATTAAAATATTGAAATTTCTTATACCTTTTATGTTGGTCTCTGGTATGATCATGGGAATAAGAGCTTACCTCATCCCTATCTCTACTATGCATACTACCATAGCTTGATGGTCATGTGTCCCCATCATGCTCGTTTCTCGATGGTATTGAAAATGTCTTGGAAGGTTCTGAAATCTTTGAGCACTATCCTTCATTGCACCCAAACCTTCTAAATTGAGGGCTTTTCACAATCTCCAATTGTTGAGTTATCCCTTGGCTATTAACACCAAGTTCTTCTTCCTTATACGTGGTCCTGGTAAGGAGTCTCACATTTTTCCCTAATATTTGTATCTCCACATTTCCAACAAAAATTAAAATTTGTTGAGATGAAATTGAAGGTATTTCGACATATTTTACCTCCACTTTCAAGTTGGGCTTCTCATCATCTGTCATTGATGGTTTTCTGGTAGTAATAGCGCATTTCTCAACTTCCCTCCTAACATACCCAAGTCTTGTTCTACAAAGAAATTATTCTTCTTTAATGGGATTGAAAATTTCTTGGCCATTAATGCCCATGCCTTTTCCTTCATATCCCATTCTCTTCAATAGTTTGGAGCCAATTCATGTGGTATCATTTTCAAAAGTAGCAAATTTAGGATCTAGAATCATTTTCAGCATAGAAGAATTTACCTCACATGGATAACGCTACATATTTTCCAAGGCTTCCATCTTTGCGTGCAACAGCTGTAACAACCGATGTTGGTCCTCTTTCTCTTGTTTTAGGAGAATTTTTAATTCCTAGAGGTCTCCATGAAGACTCTGGTCATTGTTCTTCAATTCCTCAAGGGCTTGATATGTGGTTCATAGCTGAAGCGGCAATCGCTGCCTCTCCTCATTCTCTTTTCACATGAGCTTTCTTAATTCACCGTTCTCCTCTTGAAGCCTATGGTTAATTCCCCCATTCGAGGAAGGCGATGATTTAAAAGAACTAGAAGAGGTAGATGATATATCGCTCTGCAATCCTTGAGTCTCCTCCTCTTTGCGCTTCTCAAATGATGCATACATAATATCCACCATTTTGGACATACGTAGGAAAGCCTCATGCATTCCCTTGTCGTACTACTTAATCATTCACACACTACTATGTCATTCATGCACACTCTAACAGAAATTCTATCGTATCTCTCACCCGTGAGCCTCAATACTCACCATGTCTCCTTTTTCTCTGAGATGTTCATCCTTTGAAGCCAATCTCTGGTTAGTGCACTCATGCAATTTGCATCACTTAAGCCCTGCTCTGATACCATCTTGATCTAGGATTTTTCCACTTATGGATGCATCCGAGTTACCATGAGCTATAATGCTTAAAAACCTTAAAAACATAAGCATGAAAAATGAATACAAAGAGACACCATCACAAAAGATCATGACACAGAGATTTGATTATAGAGTTTGTTAAATTTGGACTACATTTTCAGGCCCTGCTCAATATTCGAGAGGCCTTGTTTTATTAGGTTACATGAAAATAGATAAGTACAAGAAAAATTCTACATAACCATCCTTATACCACCAATTTGGAATATAATTGGAAAATGGAGAGCTCATCTCTAGAAAAAAAAAACACCACTGCCTTCCTGGCGAAAAACATCTGAACACCCCATTCAGATAATCAGGCCTTCTACAACCTTCTCGAAAGCTTTTTATCTATGACATAAGGTCCCGACCACTTGCCAGGAGCAGGTGCTACTTCTCTGCTCTGCAAACCTGCAATGCTCTATGCTCACCCCCCTTTCTTCAGACCCAAATAGTTATATTTATAAGCTGGTGTGGTCGAATCCTTCATAACTGGGTAGTTTTAAAAAAAATGGCAAGTTTATCAAGCGGGGTTGTCATGAGACCAAGGATCTCAAACTTGTATGATACAAGGCAACCAACATTACAAAAATGGAAAAACATCCTTTTAAGCGTGCATACATCTCAGTGACAATACTTATCCATGAACAACTCTCAATGTTTTACATCTTCAACATAGAAAAACCCATTGGAGAGCAGTCCAACAACCTATCTCTAACATAAGGTGATAGAAACCTACCAAGAGCATGTACCACTGGTCCTCTCTCCAAATGTGTGCTACGATATGCTCTCCCCCATTTCTTCAGACCCAAATAATCATATTTATATGTTGGTGTGGCCGAATCCTTCATAACCAGGAAATTTAAAAAAAAAATGGCAAGTTTATCAAGTGGGGTTGTCATGAGACCAAAGATCTAGGGCCTGTATGATACAAGGCAACCAATGTTACAAAAATGGCAAAAGCCCCTTTTAATCGTGCATACATCTCAATGGAAATACTTATCATTGGACAGCTCACGGTGTTTTACATCCTCAAAATAGAAAAACACCTTGGAGAGCAGTCCAACAACCTATTTCTCTTTTAGGCCTCAAACCAATGGCTTTAAGAAATAATTGTCATTCATTCAATTGGCAGATAGGCCAATTATAAACAACAACACTCTGCGAATTGACGATACACGAACTCAATGACTTTATCAAATGTAGTTCATAAAAATCCGCATCTGGAAGTCCATCACAACTTGCAATCAACGACTTCCATTGGTGGACAGACCCAAGTTTGCATAATGCAGACCCATGAGGTTTATTCAATACAGTTTATAAATATCATGTCCAGACAGCGTTGTCGCAAATCACAGTGATTACTATTGGATTGCTTCGCAAACACAAATCCTTTTATACAATTGTCAATATGTATTACATCACAACGAAGTCCTGTGAGGGCCAATCGAAAACCTCTCCCAATTTGCGATTGTGATATGCGATTTTGCATCACAATAGAGTCACAGTGGGGCTGATTCAGGACCTCCTCCTATCTGCAATCGTGATATGCAATATTGCATCGCAAGAAAGTCCTGTTGGGGTTGATTTACCTTTCCATTCTTCCTTTGTCCTGCGATATGCAATATTGTAATCACAACAGGGAATCACAAGGGTCGATTCTTCCTTAAGCACTCCTACTTTTCCCTGAGAAGTGATATGTGGGGACTAGTGGACCTACCATGTGGTGCATCCTCATTCGTTGAAGCTTTTCTATGTGATATTCTTCTTGCCAGCTGGACAAGTCAAACTCAATCTTTGAATTATTCTAACTTTGTCATCTAGACTCAGATTTGAGTGTCATTCAGACCAGTGGAATCAAGATGACAAGCACTTTTATCCGATGCTAAGCTTACCCAGATTCTACCACTTTTAGTTTTCATCCTTTTACCATGCCACTGGTACTTTAGAGAGATCCACCTGGATCCTCCTTGATCAATCGTCCCCACTAAGAGAATCTTTTTGTCCTCCAAAATAATTAATTAATCTACAATTACTCTGAACTCTGTCCACATCACAAGTGTCCTAATAGGTCATCCTTCCTTCTCCTTCACCTTTGTCCTTCGGAGCATAAGCGATGAGTCGACACCAACATCCCTTGCAAACCTCTAGTACAGTATCATGCAAACTCCATGTTTATCTCTATGACCAAAATGAGACAAGCATCTCATACTTTCCAAGAGTTTATAACATATACTATGTGGTCAAGTTAACATAAAAATGGAAACAAAACTCCAACTATCAAGATAAGGCCAAACATAATTCTTTCTTAAACAAGTGATGGAAAACACATCATCATTGCAACACATGATTTACACAAACAAGGCCAAACACTATTGTTGCTTCAACAAGTGATGGAAACACATCATCACTTTCAGAGTTCAAAAATCAACACAAAATAAGGCCACGCATCATTGTTGTTGGAATAATTGATGGAAAACACATAATCACTTTTAGTATTTAAGATAAAACATATGAAAAAATAAGGCCATGACATTCTACCACACCTAGAAGAATCATATCTCAGTTATCAAAGTGAATTGATTGTCTTCCCTATGACGCGTTCACTGGTTGAACAACTATTTCACCTGATTCATGCTCAGATGATCTTGTGCTTGCGATGCTTCTCTGTATGGAAGCCTCCAACATGTGGCTCTTTGATGACCACCTCTGTCGCAATCACTACAATGAGCCATCACCTTCCAGATCTGCTTGATCTTCTTCTTCTTTGCCTACTGTTTAGAGGGCCTTTTATGCCTCACTTTTTTTTGTGTTATCATTCTCTTCGAGCACCCAACAAACAAATGATTATGCAATCCACAAAAATTTCATTTCCTTCTATGCCATGATCTATATCCATTATTAACAATGTGATTGTAATCAAAATGAACATTAAAATACTAAGAATGGTTATACCTTTTCTATCGGTCCCTGGTATGATCATGGGAATAATATCTAGCCTCAACCCTATCTCTGCTATGCATACAACCATAGGTTGATGGTGATGTGCCCCCATCATCCCCTTTCCTCGGCATTCTCAACGATGTCATGGAAGATTTTGACATCTTTGAGCATTGTCCTTCAATGCACCCCATCATTGTGAATTGAGGTCTTTGCTCAACCTCCAATGGCTGAGTTATCCCTTGGCCCTTAACACCAAGTTCTTCTTCCTTATACCTTGTCCTCGTAAGGAGTCTCACATTTGTCCCTGAAATTGCTATCTCCACATTTCCAACATAAATTAAACTATGTGAAGATGAAACTAAAGGGATTTAGACATATTTTACCTCCACTGTTGAGTTGGAAAGAACTAATGAGGGCTTCTCATAATATATCATTAATGGTTTTTTGGCTGTAATATCACATTTCTTAGCTTCCCTCTTGACATACCCAAGTCCTGTTCAACAAGGTAATTCTTCTACTTTGATGTGATTGACAATGCCTTGGCCATTATTTCCCAAGACTTTTCCTTCATACCCCATTCTCTTCAATAGTTTGGATCCAATTCTTGTCGTATGATTTTCAAAAGTAGCAAATTCAGCATCAGGAATCATTTTCATCGTAGAAGAATTTACCTCAAATGTATAGCGCTGCAACTTTTCCAAGGCTTCCTCCTTTGCTTGCAATTGTTGTAGTAGTTGTTGTTCCTCCTCTTTCTCTTGTTGTAGGAGCCTTTTTAACTCAACAATCTCTGCTTGAAGACTTTGTTCACTGTGCTTCAATTCTTCCAGGGCCTCATTTGTTATTAACAGATGAATTTGCAATTGTTGCCTCTCCTCATTCTCTTTTCGCGGGAGCTTTCTTAACTCAACGTTCTCCTCTTGAAGCCTCTGGTTAATTTCCCCATTCAAGGAAGTTGATGATTGAAAAGAACTAGAAGAGGTAGATAATATATCTCTCTCCAATCCTTGAGTCTCCTCCTCTTTGCACCTCTCAGATGATGCATAGATAATATCCACCATTTTGGACATACGTAGGAAAGGCTCACGCATTCCCTTATCGTAATCCATGATTGCACACTTAATAACTCACATACAACTATGTCACTCACACAAACTCTAACATAAATCTTATCATATCTCTCCCCCCATGAGCCTCAATACTCGCCATGTCTCCTTTTTTTTAGGATGCTCATCCTTTGAAGCCTATCTCTAGTTAGCACACTCATTCAATTTGCATCACTTAAGTCTTGCCCTAATACCATCTTGATCATGGATTTTTCCTCTTATGGATGTGTCGGAGTTAACATGAGTTACAGCTCTTAAAAAAAAATAAAAAAATAAGCATGAAAAATTGAAGACAAAGAGACACCTTCACAAAAGCTCATGACACAAAGATTTTATTACCGAGTTTGTCCAATTTGGACTACATCTTTGGGCCCTGCTCAATAATGGGGAGGCCTTCTTTTATTAAGTGGCATGAAAAGAGAGAAGCACAAGAAAATTTCTACATAACCATCCTTATACCTCCAATTTGGAAGATATCTAGAAAATGGAGAGCACAATTCTAGAAACAGACAACACCACTGCCTTCTTAGTGAAAAATATTGCAAAAATACCTATCCAAATGCCCCATTCGGATAATCGGGACTTCTGGAACCTTCTCGGAACCTTATGATCTATGAGAAAAGGTCCTAGACATTTCCAAAGAGTAGGTGCCACTGCGTTTCTCTGCAAACTTGCACTTCTCTCTTCTCTCCCCCCTTTCTTCAGACCAAAATTGCCATATTTATAGGTTGGTGTGGCCGAGTCCTTCATAACCAGACAGCTTTAAAAAAAATGGCAAGTTTATCAAGCAGGCTTATCGTGAGACCAAGGATCTCTGGCTTGTATGATACAAGGCTACCAACATTAAAAAAATTGTGAAAACCCCTTTTAACCATGCATACATGTCAGAAACAATACTTATCGGTGGACAACTCTTGATGTTTTACATCCTCAACATAAAAAAACCATCAGAGAGAAGTCCAACAGCCTATTCTTGTTTTAGGCCTCAAACCGGTGGTTCTAGAAAAGAATCTAGGTTCGTTCAATCAGCGGACATGCCAAGTATAGAAAACAACACTATGCACAATTGGTGATACACATACCCGATAGATTTGTCAAATGCAATTCATAAAAATCCCACATCCGAAAGTCCATCACAACTCACAATCAATGGTTTCCATCGGTGGACAGACCCAAGTCTATATCACATGGACCCAAGTCTGTATAACACGGACCCATCGGGTTTATTGAATATAGTTTATAAATATCGTATTGACACAGTCCTATAACAAATCACAATTGGTGATTACAGTGGACCACTTCACAAACACAAACCATTTTATGCGATTGTGATATGTGATATGTATCGCATCGCAATGAAGCCCTGCCATGAAAGATCCAAAACCTCTCCCGATTTGTGATTGCGATATGTGATATCACATCGCAACAAAGTCCTGTCGGGGTCGATTCAAAACCTCCTTTGATCTTTGATCATGATATGCGATATCTCATCGTAACAAAGTGATTTCGGGGCCAGTCTTCCTTTCTAGTCTTCCTCCGTCCTTCAATATGTGATATCACAATCATAGTTGGGAATTCTAGGGGATGATTCTTCCTGAAGTGCTCCTCCTTTTCAGCGATAAGAGATATGTTGGTCATAGTGGATCTGCCACGTGGCATGCCCTCATTCGGCTATAGTTTTTCCATGTCATCTTCTTCTTGCCACATTGACAAGTCAAACTCAAACTTTGAATTGCTGTAACTTTGTCACCTTGACTTGGATTTGACTGTTGTTCACACCATTAGAATTGGGATGAATATCACTTCGACCCGATGCTAAGCCTACCTAGTTTCTTCCACTTTGAGTTTTGAGACTTTTACCATGCCATCAGTACTTTAGAGAGATCCACCTAGATCAATCCTCCTAGATCCTCCTAGATCAACCAACATATAGGGGGTCTCCCCATTCTGAAGTCTTAATTAGATCTCACACCGTTTGCAGTAGGATCCCCATCCAAATTATTGATTCGACCACTATAACTGTAAGGTTCGTCTTGTTTCAATGAATAACATAAGAGATTATATAAATAACCCTTGAAAAAGTGAGTAAGTTGACATTACGAAACACTGGTTGTAATGTGTAAAAGGAGACTTTTAAGGGGGCTGAGGTGGGGGTAGACAAAATTGAGCCCCAATAAGGAAGTAACAATACTAACCTAAGAGAGACACACAGGCAAAGAAAGTGTTGTTAGTTGTTTAAAAAAATAGTTCATAGAGACATAATGATCATTAAACCAAATACAAACCACCTTCAACAAGATAAGCACTAAGGCCACCAAAATAGTTCAATTTCCTTTGTACATATAAGAAAAACATATATTGAAAACATCTAAAGAATAGTCCTAAGACATTCACAATACATGCATGAAAATGTGTTGCCTAATTGAGCTTCAATTATATGCTTAAATATCCAAGTACACAGAAACAATGATGAGGCATTAGTTCTAGTAGTGGAATATTAATTCCCTGTATGCTTCTCCAAAGAACAGTTTTCTATCCTATGCCAATTAGAGAATCCAAGACTAGATCTCCAAAGATTCAACCTCCAAAAGGGCGTTGCTTGAGTTATGAGGTTACTTTTATAACAAGAGGTGACCTTTCATATCCCCTCCACACCTGGTTTACCCTCATGACTCTTGGACTTCTAATATGTCCTTTGGAATTCTAAACAAATCATGAACTTATAAATGACCTTTGGACTTCTCTATGTGACTTTTGGACTTCTTCATGTGACTTTCGTTGATATATTACTATGTGAATATTTATATTCCACATATGACTCTTGGAATTCCACATATTAACTTTTTTCATTTTCTTGAAAATACATCATTACATTCCACATGCTAATGGGGCATGACACATGGACAAACATTGACCATTATGATGACACTTGTACAAGTTACAACTTGACAATGATGACATGGACTTCAAGATGAGGTGGCAATGCGAAGTTGTCTTTCTTATTTCTTCATATTCATGAAAGATCAAATTTTTTGCTAATATTCACCAACCAGAGGGTCTTTGATCAATATTAGAATCCTCTAAGTCATCATGCAATATCTTCTTTCTGTGTCGGTCCATGGTCTACTCCATGTCCCCATGATAAATCACTTTAGTGCTTCTTCTTCACAAGTGCTTCTTTACGCTTTTTCCTTGCTATTGGCTTTAATAAGTACCTTGTCAGAATCAGATTGTACTCCTACTAATGAAGATAATTCATGTCAAGGAAAATCATTCTTAAAACATCTATTCTATCCCTACCTAGCTCATGGAGTGATCGAATTATGATAGGCTCGTGAGAGGGTTAAAAAATAAGGCTTGATTAGGAGGGCATATTCAATCTCATTAGTGGCTTAGGAAAGCACCACTACTCATTTTTATTGAGATGAAGTCAATGGAAGGGCAAAGCTCACAAGAGGCCTTCAAGGTGCACTTGTTTCCTCAAGCAATAGAAAGAGAGACAACTCAAGGGTGTAGGGTGCAGATTTGAAAAATGAAGGAGAATCATTCATTGGTTCAATGTGTGCTTGTGCACTCAAGGGACAAAATAGGGTGCAAGGGCGCACACTGAATGAGTGAAGGGATCAGTCTTCAATCCTTCGCATTGCGCTTGTGCACTCAAGAGGAACTAGGAGGGAACATTTCCTTGAGTCGGAGGAGTGTGCTCAAATGAAGGCTTCAGGCTTTGTGACTGCCATGTGCCCTAAGGGAAGAGGGAAGCATGAAATATTTCTCCTTCAATAATGTGCCATGCCCCCCAAGGGAAGGATGAAGCCTTCATGCTTCGTGAGCATGCCACGCGCCCTATTTTAAGAGATAGGGGATCCTTGCTTTTCCGAAGTGCACTTTGTTGTTCTAAAATGCACTTTTGAAAGGAGACAAGGTCCTTATTCTTCCAAAATGAACCTTTGTTGTTCTGAAATGTGATTCATTGTTCCGAAGTGCATGTAGGCTCGAGATGGCACAATATTCTCCAATAATGACCACTTTTTCATCTAGAATGCACTTTTCATTAAGGGAGGAAATAAAAGGTTGGGTCACTCATCCTAGGACGTAATAATGGACTATGAGAGGGAGGAAATATTAGAAGATACTTAATGCACAAGTATGGGGAAAATATACCTCAATGAGGCTCATGAATAGGTGATGCTCATCACTTGGCGAATGATTGAAGCTTTCATAACTTGCACTAGGTAGTAGGGAAAGATGAAGACGAAACTTGCAAAATGTGAATGACCTTGAAAGAGACACATGCCAAAGAGAAGATAACATGAAAAATACACTTATTAAAATGGAAGCAAGCAAAAGTGATAGCTTTAAACATGAAAGTGGTGCTTGTGAAGGAAAAGGTGCACAAAAGCGATAGCTAGGAAAACTCACCAAACTAAAAGTGAAATTGCAATCAAAGCGAGCGATATTGTCAATGTGAGTGTGTACTAACTATCGATATGAGTTGATCATTGCAGAGGCACTACCTTGATGGACAGTGCTATGCATGTTCAAGCTTGCCTAAACGAAGTTTTGTCATGAACCTATTAAAGACTAAGAATATGTGCAAGTGACTTGATAGTTTAAAACTAGGAAGAATACTTAAACACTTTACAAAACATCAAATGGTCATGGAGTAGCCATAAGACGGCAGACCATAAGGTCCTCAGTATGATCCAAAATTCAAGTGTGGGAAAACTTTTGGAGGGTGTTGATAACAATGACAATAGGCCCTCAATAGGTTCCTGAGAGCCCACAATCTTGACATTGTCTTCTTGCAAGAAATGATGCATTAAGAGAAAAAGCTTGGTATGTTATTGAACCATGTTTAAAAATTTGGTCATTTTTTCTCTCGATATGGGTGTTTTCTTTAAATGATTGATTTTTTGATGGAGGCCTTCTTCGAAGGAAATTTCTTCCACTGCAAAAAAATTATATTAGTGGAATTGGAAATCAAAGAGTTCAAAATGGTATGATGGATTTTAAATGTTTATGGTCCATACGCAAAAGAATAAGTCCTTTTGGAATTACTTGCTAGTATTTGGTATCATGTCTCACTCTCCTCTCATCTTTGGAGGTGACTTGAATTTCAGTTTTTTCATAAGTGATGAAGGGGGCAATAATTGAAGATAAAACCCTTTTGAAGCTTATTTATTAATTATTTTGAGGCCCTCAACCTTGTTGATGTAAAGCCCATCAAATTGGCTCCTACCTCGTGGAATATTTAATCCACTAAGGAGGTTATCTAAAAACTATTTGATAGTGTTTTTCATCTCTAAATTAGTTATTTCCACCAATAGGATTCTTAAATCATGGGTGGATATAAGTCAGATATTAGATCATTATTCAATTCTCCTAAGAATTGACACTTATAAGGATAAGCACCATTCAAATTCAATTATTCTTGTTTTCAAGAAGATGGTTTCATTAAGTTAGTTGAAGACAAACAAACCCACCTTAAATATGATGAGCTTATTCCATATACTCAACAATTCTCCCAAAATATTATTTTTTTGAAGAGAAAAATGAAAAATTGGAGAAAATATTTTAAAGAGAAATAAGAGGTTTCTTTAAAAGAAGTTGAATATAAACTAAGCTCCATTTTCTTTCAATTTTTCAGGTGTCTTTTCAGAGGAAGATCTTGAATCCTTAAGATCACTATAAGTTTCCAAAAGAGAATTGTTGGCTTGGGAAGAGGAATTATGGTGATTGAAAAGTAGAGTTGTATGGATTGAAGATGAGGGAAATAAAAATAAATTCTTCAACAAGTTTTCAAACTTTAGAAAAAGTATCAAATTATACATGGGAAATTGAAGATACATAAGATAATATGGTGAAATATTTCAAAAATAAATAGTAAGCAAGTGTCCATTACTTCAAAAATATCTTTCCATAATCTACGGGTTATCCTATTGTCAAAACATTAGATGTGTTGAATATATTCCCTCAAGATATTTCAGATGAAATGAATGATGTTTTGGGTGTGGAAGTAATTGAATCAGAGGTATTGGGGGCTCCATCCTACACGAAAAAATGAAATAGTCTTCGGCCCGATGGATATACTATTGAATTATACTTAGGATTTTACAACATAATAAACGAAGACATCCTCAAGGTGGTGAGAGAGTATTAGTGTATGGGTTGCATACAAGGTTCCTTAAATTTGATATTTATATTCCTCATTCCAAAAGATCGCGATACTCACTCTTTCAAATATGATCACCCTATATCATGTTCTAATTTTATCTATAAGTTCATTACAAAAATAATTTCAGTGAGATTAAAGCCCATTCTGAGTTACCAGAAGAACAATTTGATTTCCTTTAGAATAGGCAGATTCCTGATGAAGTGGACTTGGCCAAGGAATCTTTACATTCAAAAAAATCTCAAAACATCCCTACCATAACATTGGAGATAGAATTATTCAAGGCCTATGATCGAGTTAGTTCGACTTTTATGAGACTTATGAGACTATCTCATTCAGTTCGACATGAGTCTAAAAGTTAATAACTTGATCATGGGATGTAGATCTTAGTCAATTTTGTGATTTTCATAAACAAACACCCTTATACATCTTTCAAGGTAATAATAGGCCTCAAACAAGGATTTTCATTGACGGTTCTTCTTTTGCTTCTAATTGCAAAAGCATCGAGTATGGTGATACAATATGATATATCTTCAAATGATCTAACGAGCATCAAGATCTCAAATCTAGTGGCCTTTCCACATCTCTTATTTGTTGATGATATTCTTATTTATCCTGCAACTTCACATTCTAATATATCACATATAAAAAGAATTATCTCTTTATTTAATCTAGTGACATACATGAAAAGTAATGAAAGGAAATCTAGTGCTACCTCATGTCCATTTCTACTCTTGTTAAGACTTTTCTTGATCAATCATTCTCTTTTCACTATACATATTTTCAAGAAGGTGTGAAATATCTAGGCTTCTTCCTTAAGCCTAATGCATACAAGGAGGAAGATTGGTTTCACCTTATTAAGAAGATCGAGGCCAAAATCTCAAATTATGTGAACATAATTCTATCTAGTGGAGGTTGATTAGTGTTGGTTAAATCAGTGCTTGAAAGAAACACAATTTGTTGCTATCCCAAGAAGTACCCTTCAAAAATTTGTAAACTCAACTTTAGATTCCAATGGGTTGACAACAAATCCTTGAAAGATATCCCTTTTGTCAAATGGACATCCATCGCAAAGCCCAAACTTTTAGGAGGTTGGGGCTTGAAAAATATAGATTTGCTTAGATAGTCTCTAGCAACAAAAATTTTATGGATCGTTTTTAAATACAAATCCATATGGGGTTTGAATATGAGGGACATATATTTTACTAGAGAACCAATAATTGATGGGATCGAGATTAGAGGAATTATATTTCAAACTCCTCCATTGTTTGGAAGGCATTGGCTAACACTTACATCATTATTAGTTGTTGGATAACATGGAATATTGGGAATGGAAAAATAATAGTGTAGGATTGGATTGATGGGTAGGAGCTTGAGAGTATTATATACTCTTAGAAGACACTATAGATTCTTTTCATGAAGCCAATGTCTTTTCTTAACAATATGCTTATGCTCAACAAGCCCAAGAATGGAGAATACATGGGTGGAAATAAGTGATTGACTTCGAACTCTTAGAGGAGGAACCATAGGAATGGAATTCATATGTCAATCTACTCCTCTCATCCATGATTCATCTATCCAATAAAGATGACTATCATCTAATTTTGTAAAAAAATCCAACTTTTGGAGAGTTTAAAGCAATGTTTGGATAGCAGGCATAGGTTGATGAAATTTGTTGGGGCTAGATATATCTTTGAAAAGAAAATTGTCCAAATCTTTCTTTTGGTTGTCCCTTAGCAATACACTGTTTATGTGGGACAATGGAATGAAAGGTGATAGATTAGACCTAGTAGGTGTTCTCTCTATAGATTACGCGAGGAAACCATATATTACTCATTTATTATGCCATTTCTCTATTCAGGTATGGTCTTTGGAAAAAAACATTTTTACTCCTAATATGTCCTATATTGGGTCTCATACCAATTTGTTATTGAGTTACCATTTTTTGCACTTCTTTTGTTCATTTTGTCTAGTGGGCCTAGAATTTAGGTATTTTCCAAGACAAATGACTAAGGTTGATATGGAAATTGTTGATTCCACATACAAAGCATTAAAAAAAGAAAAGGAAAAAACAATAGTAATTGATCAAGAAATGCAGCCAGGATTCATTAATGGTGCAAGCCAAGGGAACTATCACATCCACAAAGTTGGAATAGTTTTATACATCAATAATCATAATTATAGGCATATAAGGTACCTCTCGTAGGGGATCAAACAACAAAACAGATAAAACCTTTGACACTAATATATGTTGCAAATTTCATGAATATAAAAAAGCTTCATACTTTTGGAGATGATCATCTCGACATGGTTGCTCTCTCTTAATCATATTTTACAGAACATAAAAGATGAAATAGGTTAACTGCAATGGTTCACCTGCAAACATATCTGCAAGAAACTCTTTATAAAGGTTAACCCAATTTGATCATAATATCCATTTTTGCGATAAGCTTTAGGAGTAGAACTTATCAAATCTTCCCAACGTATATTTTCTGCACACGGAAGATCATTAACACTTGCGTCTCGTAAACATCAGCCCTTCTGTCAACGACCCTATCGAACCATCCGTTAACACACGTGGGATATAACCAGTGGTGCAATCATATCAACTTTGTTCTATCCAGAAACAATCAGATGTCTCTCTAAACTCGAAAGCGAAGTGTGTTAGACGACCGGTGGCCATGAGCATGAGCATGGACATAACGAAAACTTCAAAATTAAATGATATGAAGCCTTAATGCTCCCTCATGAACGTAACACTAGAAACATCAGAAGTAAAGGATGAAAAGAGGTTGTGTTCAATTGAAATATGATAACAGAGATATAACATAGGCACAATGTCAAGGTCGAGGCATATATTGCGGAATAGATTGAGCCTAACCTATCGATGGAAATTCAAGGCATAGATTGCGGCCATACATAGAGCCAACCCTATATGTGGAAATTCATTAGTTGATGTTGAGCGCATAGAATATAGACAAACAAATGTCGTTATACGCATGTTAAGACTCGTGGGCGCTCGACTTCGTAGCTCCCGTTAAGAATTTAACGTATCTCCAACAAGTTGGGGCTTGAAAGTTGGTGATTGGAACTGTATCAAGTATATGCATTGGCCATGACAAAGAGTGCCGGCGGCTCTTGTTTTTTCACATTATTAGTGAAACCTCATAGAGTTTTAGATTGGTAGGAAACTACAATGACCAACCAGTCAATGGTCGCAGGCTGCAACCCATCCCACATGGCACGCTAGATATTGAATTGTGAATATTCAATGGTTGTGTAGAGCAGTCGAGCTTCCTATAAATGAGCGTCCTCAAGGAGAGTTTCTCAAGTCTCTCATTTCTTGCGAGAAATATGGCAGCGTCTAACGAACAGATGAAGAGAATCCTGATTGGGTTCATTGCCATCTTCTGTTGTTCAATCGTCACCGGTAAATTAGCATCACCCAACTATTTTTTACTTTTTGAAATGCAATTGTTATTCAATGCTTAACATCGATTGGGTTGTATTAAACTGATTAGTTTTCAATTGATTGTGCAGATGGTGATAAAATAGGAGTGAACTACGGCATGCACGGATACTGCCACCTTCATACTGTTGAAATATAATGCCAACTGCGCCATTTATTGCAGCGCTGTATTGCAAAACCACCCGTCCATTCCTTGCACCGCCTTTTGCCAAAAGTTGTTTTTTCCAAGAGTTTCAGATCACATCCAGCTGCGTGTCCACAGTACGGTTCCAAAGCCACTTGTTCCTCATAAGGTAAAGTTAACCAAGGAATGGCCTCCCGATATTGCCATCAGCCGTTCGATTAATGAGGGCAAGAATAACTGTTGTGTACAACCCAAAACCATAAATTGCATAACGTGAAGTGGAAGTTTTGTTGACCAGCGGCTTTGTGAAACAATTAATGTAATTTATTTTGTTTGGTAGAATATAAGTAAACGTTGGTAATGTTTTAATTTTAATAGTTTTTTATTCATGGTGTATGTAAATGTCATATCTTTTGTTTTATTTTTATTTGGCAGAAGTTTTTTGTTGAAAGCGGAAGGGGAATGCGGTAGTGCTAAGAAATTTTTATGCACACAATTGCAAAGAGAAAAAGGGAAGAATCAAGCAGTGAATTTAATTTGTAAGAAATTTTTTTATAGCAAGTAAAATGTAATTTTTTTTGGTTTGTGGTTGAAAATGAAATATGCAGCAGAGTAAATGAAACAAGAAGATTTTCTTTTACAATAGTAAATGTAAGAAATTTTACATACAGTAGTGTAAACTTTCGAGAGCCAGATTAATTTTTTTTGGAAGTTCTTGGTGAATCCCTCTATTAAAAAGAAGAACCTTTTGTAACATGTTGTTTTATTAATGAATACATAGTGTTTTCATGTGTGTTGAAAACCCTGTTCTTCTCCCAAAACAATTTTTGCTTCCATTAAAGATCCTGTGCAAAACAGAGCATTTTTTTCTGTTCAGATTTTGTTTGAAATTACCAGAAATTTCCAACATGGTATCAGAGCTTGTCAGGCTATTTCAAAGAAGTTGAAGGAAGGATTTTTTTTTGCTACAACGGCTTCTCCGAGTGAAACTCACTCAAAAGAATCCAAGGTATTTCTCAAAGTTTTATTTATTTATTTATTTTCTTTGTAGCTATTGAAGATAGTCAGTTATTTTTAAATACATAGTTAAGGATTTAGAAGCATAGTTAAGAGTGCAAGAATGGCTAGTACCAGCACTATCATGGGTATCTGTATTACTTAGCTCCCACAATTTAATGGGAAGAACTATGACTATTGGGCAATAACCATGAGAGCCCTGTTTGCCTCACAAGATTTATGGGAATTTGTTGAGGATGGATTTGAAAAACCAATAGATAAAAATGAGTTTAACAATTTAACTCACGCAGAGAAAGATCTGTTGAAGAGATATAAGAAGAAAGATTCTAAAACCCTCCTCTTCTTATATCAAGCAGTGCATGAGAGTGTGTTTCCAATGATAGCAGCAGCCAAGACATCCAAAGAAGCATGGAAAACTCTCAAGACAACCTATCAAGGCATGGAGAAAGTGAAGACAACAAAACTACAGTTGTTGAGGAGAGATTTTGAGAATCTATGCATGAAAGAGTCAAACAATATTGACTCATTCTTCACACAAGTGATTGGTCTGGTCACATAGATAAGGACTCATGGAGAAATTCTTGAAGAAAGAAGGATTGTGGAGAAACTATTGAGGGTCCTACCCTCAAAGTGTGATTGTCACCACCATAGAAGAGACGAAGGATCTTACAAATTTCTCAGTTGATGAACTACGTGCATCACTGATAACGCATGAGCAGAGATTGTGTAGGAATTAAAAATCATCTCTAGAACAAGCCTTTAAGACCCAGATGTCCTTAGGAAGAGGAAGAGGTCAAGGCAGAGGAAACAAGAGAGGAAGAGGCAAAACACAAAACAGAGGTGGAAGAAACAGTCCATCAAACACTTAAGGAAGAGGCAACAATCCAAATCAGAACCAAGGCCAAGGCAGCAATCAACAAAGTGGACAACATCATGCTCAAGGAAAAAGGTATGAAAAATCCAATGTCCAATGTTATTATTGTAACAAATATGGGCATTATGCAAATGAATGTAGGAAGAAGCGACGTGATATGAGTAATAGAACTAGTGCAAATATCACTAGAGAAAATATCAGCAAAGATAATTTGTTGTTAGTTTGTAATATGGTTGAAACAAAGAATGATGATATATGGTTTCTAGACTTTGATTGCAGTAACCATATGACAGGAAACATAGCATTGTTTTCTAAGTTAGATTAGAGGGTGAAATCACAAGTCACACTCGGGACTGATAGCAAAGTTTATGTTATGGGAAAAGGAGAAGTAAATATCCTAACAAAGAAAGGTGAAAAGAAAACCATAGGAGATGTCTATTATGTTCATGGAATGAAGTGTAACCTCTTAAGTATTGGACAACTTGTTCAAAAGGGGTACAATGTTTTCTTTGAGAATGATGTATGCACCATCATGGATAGAAAACCCAGCAAACGATGTATTGCTGAAGAGAGGATGACAATGAACAGGTTGTTCCCTCTCAGGATAAAAGCAGTTTTGAAAGATGGGGTAGAAATTGCAGCAGTTACACAAGAGGCTTTCTAAAGCGAACCAAAGGTTAAAAATTGGTTGTGGCACTTGAGATTTGGACATGTCAACTTTGGAGGTCTTAACTTGTTGAGTAGAAAAAGAATGGTAAAAGGATTACCATTGATAGAGAAACGAGATAGCCTTTGTGAAGGTTGTATCTTGGGGAAACAACACAAAGAAAGTTTTCCATCAATGAAAATCATAAGGGCAAAAGAACCCTGAGAAATTTTCCACTCAGATTTATGTGGACCCATGCAAACCCCATCACTTGCAGGAAGCCTCTATATATTAACATTCATTAATGATTTTATAAGAAAAACTTGGCTATATTTTTTGAAGAACAATAGTGAAGTGTTTGAAAAATTTCGCAATTTCAAAGCACTTGTAGAAAACCAAAGTGGGCTGCATATCAAAGTTTTAAGAACTGATAGAGGAGGTGAGTATATTTCCAAAGAATTTCTAATTTTTTGTAGAGAAAATGGAATTTATAAGCAGTTTACCACTAGGTATACTCCGCAACAAAATGGAGTTGTTGAAAGGAAGAATAGAATAATCATGGATATGGCGAGGAGTATGTTGAAGGAAAAGAATTTTCCAAATGATTATTGGGTTGAAGCTGTACACTGTGTAGCGTACATTTTGAATAGGTGTCCTACAAAAGCAGTCATGAATAGAGTGCCGAAAGAAGCATGGAGTGGGAGAAGCAAGGAGTCACCCACATGAAAGTTTTTGGATGTGTGGCATATGCACACATTCCAGATCAGCTAAGGAAGAAGTTGGATAGCAAAGGGAAGAAATGTATTTTCATTGGATACAGTGAGGAATCCAAACCTTACAGGTTGTATAACCCATCCACCAAGAAGTTTTTTGTGAGCAGAGATGTTCAGTTCACTGAGGAGGAAGCTTGGGATGGAAGCATAGAGAAAACAATGAATGTTAAAATTTGTTTGTCTCATGATGAAGATGATGAGGAGATGGTTGAAATACATCCCCAGACAGCAGCACCAACACAAGGGCAGCAAGAGACACCCTTGAGGATAAATGAGAGTGCTTCTCCAAGCACATCACAAGGAGGAAATTCAAGTGCTTCCTCAAGCACTTGTACACCAAATGAAGAGGTAAGAAGTTCAGAAATTTAAGTGACATTTATGATGAAGGTATGAATTCTTTGTTTGCTCTATATTGTAATGTTGATGATCCTATTCATTTTGAAGATGCTATTAAGGATAGGAAATGGATAGAAGCTATGGATGAGGAGATCAATGCCATAGAAAGAAACAAGACATGGGATCTAGTTGAACTACCAAAAGGGAAAGAAGTCATTGGATTTAAATGGTTTTACGAGACCAAGAGTAATGCTGAAGGCAAAATAGAAAGACACAAGGCAAGACTTGTTGTCAAAAGATATAAGTATATGTATGGGAGAGACTATGAGAAAACATCCGCACCGGTTGCTAGAATGGATACTGTGAGAGCAGTGTTATCCATAGCAACACAAAAGAAGTGGAAAGTTTACCAAATGGACATGAAGTTAGCATTCCTAAATGGAGTATTAAAGGAAGAGGTTTACATTGAACAACCTCTAGGCTATGAAAAGAAATACCAAGAGCACAAAATGTGCGGATTGAAGAAAGCTCTTTATGGGCTCAAGCAAGCACCAAGAGCATGGTACAGTAGGATAGATTCCTATCTACTGGAAAATGGATTTGAAAAATGTGAGGGAGAACCCACCCTCTACATTAAAGAAAATGATGGTAAAATTCTAATTGTTGTGTTATATGTTGATGATGTTATTTTCACGGGTAATGATGATTATCTCACTGAAAATTTCAAAGCAGTCATGAAAAAAGAATTTGAAATGACTGACATGGGTTTGCTGAGATACTTCTTAGGAATAGAAGTAGAACAAAAAGGAAATGAGATTTTTATCACAAAAGCGAAATATGTAAATGAAGTTTTGGAAAGATTTAATATGCAGAACAACAAGGCAGCAATCACTCCCACAATGATGGGATTGAAACTCAGCAAAGAGAACATCAACAAGGATTTTGATCCTAGTTTGTACAAGAGCATAGTTGGCAGCCTTATGTATTTGACTGCAACTAGGCCGGATATAATGCATGTTGTTAGTTTAATTTTCAGATTCATGGAGAGGCCAAAAGAAGCACATTGGCAGGCAGCAAAAAGAATTTTGAGGTTATGTTAAAGGTACTAAAAGGTTTGGCATTTTATATACTGTCTCAGAATGTTCAGATTTAATTGGATACACTGATAGTGATTGGGCTGGAAGTGTAGATGATCAGAAAAGCACATATGGTTATGTTTTTCACATGGGTTCAGGAGCCATTTCATGGGCTTCTAAGAAACAACCTATTGTAGCGTTGTCTACCGCAGAGGCAGAATATGTGGCAGCTACAACAACAACATGTCAAGCAGTTTGGATGAGAAAGATGTTAAGGGGCTTATGCCAAGAGCAGGAAAAAGGAACAGTTATTTTTTGTGACAATAACTCAGCTATTGCATTATCCAAGAATTATGTGTTTCATAAGAGAACGAAGCACATTGACACAAGGTTTTATTACATCAAGGAATTGGTAAACAATGGAGAAATTGTCTTAGAACATTTCAAGACTCAGGAGCAGGTTGGGGACATTCTGACCAAGCCTTCGGGACAGAAAAGTTTTGAATTTTTGAGGAAATTTCTGGGTATGACTGATAACCCAGCAGTTGAAATTAAGAGGAGTGTTGAAATATAATTCCAACTGCGGAATTTATTGCAACGCTATTTTGCAAAACCACCAGTCCATTCCCCACACCGCCTTTTGCCAAAAGTTTTTTTCCCCGGGAGGCTCCGATCACATCTAATTGCTGACGCGTGTCCACAGTATGGTTCCAAAACCACTCGTTCCCCGACAGGTAAAGCTCAGCAAAGAAGGGCCTCCCGATATTTCCATCAGTCGTTCGATCAATGAGGGAAAGATCCATGGTTGTGTACAAGCCAGAACCATAAATTACATAACGTGAAGTGGAAGTTCCGTTGACCGCCGGCTTTGTCAGTGAAACAATTAATGTAATTTATTTTGGCTCGTAGAATATAGGTAAACGTTGGTAATGTTTTAATTTTAATAGTTTTTTTATTCACGGTGTATGTAAATGTCATATGTTATGCTTTAATTTTTTTATGGCATATGAAACATAAGGGAGGTAAGCAGCCCAAAGTTTTTTGTTGAAAGCAAAAGGGGAATGCACAGTAGCACCAAGAAATTTTTATGCACAACAATGCAAAGAAAAAAAGGGAAGAAAAGAGCAGCGAATGTAATTTGTAAGATTTTTTTTGGTTTGTTGTTGAAAATGAAATATGGAGCAGAGTAAATGAAACAAGAAGATTTTCTTTTACAATAGTAAATGTAAGAAATTTTACACACAGTAGTGTAAAATTTCCAGGAGAGCCAGAATAATTTTTTTTTGGAAGTTCTTGGTCAATCCCTCTGTTAAGAGGAAGACCCTTTTGTAATAGGTTGTTTTATTAATGAATACATAGTGTTTTCATGTTTGTTGAAAACCCTGTTCTTCTCCCAAAACAATTTTTACTTCCCTGTGTAAAGATCCTGTGAAAAACAAAGCATTTTTCTCTGTTCAAATTTTATTTGAAATTACCAGAAATTTCCAACACAGGCCAGGTGGTAACTTTGTTGAATGGCCACAACATCGGGAAAATGAAGCTTTTCGATTCAGACGGTGGTGCACTGAATGTTTTTGCAAATTCTGGGATCGATGTAATCATGGGAGTCAGTGATAGCGATATGCAGGCCATCTCCTCTAGCCAGGATTCAACAAATGGTTGGGTTAATGACAATATTGTCCCCTATTCCAACACTAGTATTCCAGCACTAGTATCAAATATATTGCGGTGGGCAACGAGGTTTTTCCTAGCACGCAGTACGTATTGTATTTTGTTCCTGCCATGAAGAACATTCAAACCATGATCCAAAATGCCAATCTGCAGAACATCAAGGTCTCTACCCCCCATGCATTTAATGTTATAGGCAACAGTTACCGGCCTTCACAGGGAACATTCAGTGACAATGTGAAGATACCATGAGCTCTATACCCAAATTTCTGTCAGATAAGCTCTGTTCATGGCTAATGTGTATCCATATTTCAGCTACGTGGGCGACAACAAAAACATTCATCTGGACTATGCTCTCTTTCAGCCCATGGCTACGGCGGTGACAGACAGAGATCATAGCTACAAAAATTTGTTCGATGTGATGGTGGATTATATTTTCTCCGCAATGGAAGCCTTGGATATTTTAACATCCCGCTCATTGTTACTGAAAGTAGATGGCCTTCTGCCGGCGCGGATGCGGCCACAACTGAGAATGCACGGTCCTATAACAACAATCTCATCCAACATGTTTTATCGAATGCAGGGACACCCAAGAGCCCGGTTACGAACATGGAGACCTATATCTTCGCTCTTTTCAACGAAGACCAGAAAACTCGGGACGAGATAGAGCATCACTTCAGGCTCTTCAACCCTGATCAAAGTCCTGCATACTCTGTCAACTTTTCTCCAAATTGAGCGCAACTCAATTCCCAAAATACCAAGTCGAAGGAAAAAATCCTTAATTATTTGTATGCGAAATGCTATGATATAAATCTATAGAGGATGCTACATAAATAAACATCCTCCTTCCTTCTTAATAAAATGTGAATGGCAAAGTTCCGAAGCTGTCACAGAGTTACCTATCCTTTTTATTATGGCAGGACCACACTTTGGATTTCTAAAGAATATAGATATGGATAATAGACGCAGTAAAGGCGGCCTTCCAAACAAGTGGGATTGAGAAATTTTAATCTTTGTAATGAATTACAAAAAAAAAAAAAAAATACTCTAAATTACAAAACAATTATTATGGCACAAACATAAATGAATATATTTATTTGGTTAGTTGATTAGGTGTAAATGAATATACTTATTTGGTTAGGTTATTAGTTTTTATATAGTAAAAATATTTAATTTTTACTCTCAAAGTCATAAAAAAATTACTTATATATCTATGTTAAGTAGCATAATTTTATATAAGTTTTAATAAGATAAATTAACTTATATTTTCCTTATAAGTATTTTGATATATGATTTAAATAAATGGTTTGAATATTCATGTTAATTAATATATTTCAATAAGAACTTCATATGTATGTATACATCCATGTTAATTGGGTTTAGCTTGAATTTTTAGGTGGAATAGTTCTTATCCTCCTTAAGTTCATTTTTTTGACGCTGATATATTGTTGATATATTGATGCTCTGGAACAATGTAACTATTTCTCTCTAAGTGAGATTATACTAAGGGCTAGCTTAGTACCAACAACCACTTTCCTTCTATTGACCCCACTTTTTTTTTTATCACTTCCTAATTATGATTAAGATGTTAATGTCACTTTTAACAAAGAAAATAGATTGTCTTTAAATTCAAAATAGATGCTTAGTTGACTTATTATACAAATTGGAATTACTTATATATATATATATATATATATATATATATATATATATATATATATATATATATATATAATTTGGATTTTTTTAAATTAATAAAATTTCCTATAATTTAATTATTAATTTCGTTACTTTCTGGTAATTACCTCGCAACCTTTATTTCAAGTGTTTTAATAATCCTTACAACTCACAAAATTCTCTACAATGTCAATAAGTAAACCATAAACTATCATGGTTATTCCAGTGGAGGATTTGTCACAACATATATGATAAATTATATTTTAAAATTTTACATCTAAACTATGAGGGTTTATCTCTTTAGATTTCTAGATTTTCAAGTTATTGTTTATTATATGTGCATGCAAATTAAAAATTATGCATAAAATAGAGAAAAATGAAATAAAAACTCATAAATGACGACTTCACGAAACATATAACTTGGGGAACCCTCTTGGGAGAAAACCAGTTAGAAGGTGAGGACTCCATTTTATCTTTCTCTAAAATAAAAATGACTATGAGTAGAAAGAATAAGGCATGTTGTCTATGGGATACTAATGTGCACAAATCCTCTCTTTGTACTCTCTCCCTATCCCTCTCAAGTACTCTTCTCAACTATGGTTCAAATGCATTAAAACATATTCGAACCCCTTTTCCTCCTAGTGACTCAGTTATAACATAACCCTATATCGTACAAGTGGTTACGTTTGACTACCAAAACTCTTAACCAAAATTACAATATTGACTCTTCTAGATTATTATTCATCATGATCATGTTTCTAGCCCCTTTTCTATGAGTAATGGGGGTTGATGTTGCACCCTCTCAGACTATAGTGGAAAGATGAAGACAAACTTTAAGTGGCATAACTTTTGCATATGGATAATGATTGATGAAATTATTGCATCATTCGAAAGGTATCTCTCTGTAGAATGGGAAAAAAGAATTGATGCACTAAAGAGGAAAATTTTTATCCCAAAAAATGTCGTTTGATTCCTCAAAATGCTCCGAAAAGGTTTCATACCCCACTTTTCCAAACTAGGCCCCACTGCTAAAACCCGTGCTCTGAGCTGATTCCTCCACTTTCTCCACTCTAAAACCATCAAGATGGATGAAAAAAATATAATGATCTGATCCCTATCACACCTCGCCATTTTGGGAGAGGTTTTGTCTATAAAAGATTCCAATGAATAAGGTGAGAAAATTTTTCCTCCACCCTCTCTCAGGTGTACAATTTAGCCTTAGTTGGAAGCTGTCATCTCAACCAATATACCAAAGGTCACACAGCCCCTATCTTCTAGTTCTAGACATCTTTTGCAAAATAGTTTCCTCTGTTAACTTTTCCTGAGTATTTGGTGTCCAATCCTCTACAGAAGGTAGGACATGTTCATATTCCCAAATTTAGCATGGAAGGCTCATAGAGTTTTAGATTCTCTACATTCACAATTGAATAAATACACATGTATGAAGGTAAAGTGAATCTATAGGCGTTATCTCGTGCCTTTTTTGGTATCTCAAGCTAACCATAACACAAAGCCTTTATTTTCTTACAAGCACTTTGTAGTCTCCCCTTTTTCCATTGTAACCATATTATGTGTCTTGTAATGAAAGACTTATCTATTATGTGCTGATCAAGTTTGGCCTTGTATTTTTCGTGTGGCTTCTACAGTATCTCTTCTACCTTTATATGAATTTTCCTAATATTTTTATACACACTTTTCAACCCTCAAGGAATTGCTTATAAGATCCTCCCTTACTACCCATATGTAATATCCAAAGGGGAAGCTAGAAAATATCCAAAAAAATTTCAAATGGGGTTTACCAATAGAAGTTTGAACTAATTTTTTATAATAATCCTTTATATGTATACCATATTTTCATTCCAGGTCTTCAAATTTTTTTTATTATAGCCAACCAAAGTTGAACTAAATTCATGTTGACTACTTCTCTCTTCTTGTAAATATGTGGATAGAATGTTGTAGACCTCTTCAACTTTGCGTCTATGTTATCCCAAAATGTAGTCTAAAATTCATTGAGAAATATCATATCCCTATTTGAAGTGATCCTCCTTGGTATCAAAAAGTACACCCAAACGTATCCAAAGAATACATTTGTTGCTTCTTCCCCACTGATGGTCATTTTGCAGGGCATTAGAAGACACATATTGTTGTACATGTCAACTGCCATAAATAGGTGGTCATGTCCCTTCACGGTTCTTGGTAAACATCCCACAACATGTAAGTTCTTCCCTAGGGATGAGTGGGTACCCTTTCCCCACTAAAAATTATCGCCACTTATTGTAATGGTATGGAGTGGTGTTGTTACCACTCAAAACAAGTGTATGAATTTTCTCACGTATTATGCTTCCCCAACAAAACTCCTAACCTCAAAACCATTAGTAGGCATGAGGCATTTCATGATAACCTCCATATTTGTAGAATCTATCTTCATGTATCCTACGCATATCACATACCTTAAATACACCAAAGAAATTTGTGAAAACTCACACCTCTTTAGATTTTTTAGTAGGCAGTGATTCTTTAATGTCTCTAACACCTGTGTAAAATGTGAGATGTACTCCTCCTACATAATGTTATATAACAATGTATCATCCAAATAGACATTAACAAATGAATCTATAAAAAGATGCAATATATCATTCATTAACCTCATAAAGTTGTTTCATTTCATACGCCAAATGGTATTACTAACCACTCATACAAACCATGCTTTGTTTTTAAGGTGGTTTTCTAGGTATATTCTTCTTTTGACTCGAACCTAATGATATCTAGACTTTAAGTCCAACTTGGTGAAGCATTTCACTTGTTGCAATTGATCCAAAATATCAACTATCCTGGGAAGCGGGTACCCATTCTTGAGCATGATTTTTTTCAACACCTTATAATATATACACATCCGCTAAGTCTTATCCTCTTTTGGCACTATGATGATGGGTAACACACATGGTGATGTACTCGATTGAATGAAATATCATTCCAATGATTGCTCATGTTGAGTCTTGAAAATGTCATTCATTTCCATTACACTTTCACTATTATGTCCATTATATCACATCCATTTCACTACTATGCCACCACATTCATCCCACTTTCATTATCATTGGGCCACATTTATGTTTTTCCAATCTTTATTAATTCTAAGCCTTTTAAGTCAATTTGTGGTTAAAATTTAGGAAATAATGTGCATAAGCTTATACCTAACCAATGGGTTGAGATTGTTGACATGTGTAGGTTGAAAGGAGGCTTCTAGAAGACCCTTATGTGGCACTCTAAGGCCAAATTCGAATTTTAGTGGAAAGAATCATGGGATCATGAGGATATGTGTCACACCTCCTAATTGTATTGTAACCCTGAAAAGACATGTGTCTTATCAGTTCCTATTTTGATTAGGACTCTAGAGGTAGAGGGAGAGATTCATGGACTCTCATTAATGAGATGGCTTATCATCTTTTTGTATAAATAGGAGATCTCTCTCCTTCATTTGTTAGTTCTTAAGCTTTTTAAGTCTTTTTAGTCTTTCTAGTCCCTAGTTCTTAAAGATTGTAGTTCTTCCTTGATGACTTTTGAAAGATTTGGAGAACTTTGTTGTACTTTGTAATTTTGAAGAATTTGAATAAAGCTTTGATGTTCTCAACATGGAAGGAGATGTGAAGTAGATGTCATGGAGCACATTAGAATGTAAGATAGAGTAGATTTCATTTTGTAATTTTGCTTTGATTTCATTATGTCATTTGATTGCTTTTAAGTTTGATAGATTAGATTTTCCATTCATGCAATTTTAATTCATGTAAGTGTGTTCAACCGGTTGATCGTAAATTAGTTTTTTTCTTTACATGTTTTTGCATGAAATAGTGACATGAAATTTACCTCTCTGCTAACTTTGTTTTTTTAGATTTTCAATTTCAGTTATGCTTTGATTTCAGTCGTGTTCATTTGTTTTGTTAAGTTAGTTTAGAAATCAACTTGCTCATTCCATTGACAGTTACCTCCGAAAGCCATAGCGAGACTAACTGGCGAGGGATCGAAATATGAATGTTGTGATTTGATTTTAGTTTACTTTTCTGCAATTAGATATTGGATTGCTCATT
>APFE031759005.1:0-28357 GCA_000404065.3 Pinus taeda | reverse complement strand
GACTCATATGTTGTGTTTAGTTAAAGTTTTTTTTTTTTTCAAATATTAAAACATGAAAGGCCTTATATTTCATCTCTTTAAGTACTTGTGTGAAGAGAATATAAAGAATGTATTTCCATTCTTTATACTGAATAGAAATTAAGATTTTTTCCATGGAAAAAGGAAAGTTTCATGTTGAAAAGTTTAACTAACGAAAACAATAAATTATGTATGGAAACTTCCCACTGAGAGTGCAGTGTGCACTACATAGTTGGGTATTACAGAGAGAGAAACAATCATATGGCCACTGGCAAATCAAATTATAGACCATAGCAGAGGATTTTTAGTATCATGATTTTTTTTATTGAAGTAACCTAAACAATATTGCTCTGGCATCTTGCAAGTTATACACAAAATATTTAAAGAAAAAAGAAAATATTAACGAAAAAATTAATTGCAATATTCAAAAGGAGGCCATTCTCATGTCACCTAGTAGACACGATGTAAAGGAAGATAAGCATAGTCACCCGACAGTCATCAGCGAGGTAGACTCTGCCTATTCAAGATAGACGTCCTCTGGAATTTGAATATAGCCAATGGGCAAAGAAATATTGAAACTGGCAGGTTCTTAGTCAGTGATGTTCACATTACAAGGGAAAGTCTTGCTGAAAGACAAGGGGCAGAATGCCCATTTTCTACTTGATGGCTCCAAAACTCAATATAACATCAATTTCATCAGGTAAAGAGACCTGTCAGTCCAGTAGTCAATAAAAATACTAGCAAATACTAAATAGAGAGCATTGGTGCAAATTACACTGAATCATACATCGCCTGGATGGCATAGACTCTAATACGAATAGCTCTCCATGCACTTGAGCTAGCCACAGTGCCTTTCTTGGTTATTTAGTGTAGTTGTTATAGTAAAATATAGAGGATACGTAAAGTTCCTTTGCATCAATTAATATCCTCAAATCCCACATTTCTTTGAGGAGAGACATTGAACATTGCTATCATCCCATTATATAGAAGTTACGCTGGCATCACCCCTGATCAAGGCTCATTGTAAAAAGAGATGTCTACATCAGCAATCAATGGATGTGTCACAACTACTAGTGCTAGTTACACATAATTGGTAGTCTTCCCTGCAAGTCTTAGCAGGCTGCCAATCTAGAGGCCACATTAC
The DNA here is from genome assembly GCA_000404065.3 of Pinus taeda. NCBI lineage: Eukaryota > Viridiplantae > Streptophyta > Pinopsida > Pinales > Pinaceae > Pinus > Pinus taeda. The sequence continues at coordinate 27,195 of APFE031759005.1, read as the reverse complement.
CCCACAACACGATGTACTTTGCACTATCATAGATCCGCTGCCAACTACAAAATGATAATGTTCCATATCCATAATAGGCAGACCAGGAAGGAACTCTATGGTCATAACTCAATCTCAAGTTTTAACATACAAAGTGAAGCGAGTATGGTTTAAAGGCAAATGCAACACGTTGATGTATTGGCAAGAACCCATAACTAATCTAAATCCCTCACACAATCACAATGTGATTATCCGGAAGCCCCAGCTCCATTACCTACGAGCCTTATAATTACAAAAGGATTAAATCCCCGCTAGTATGAAGGAACAGTGGAATATGCATTCATTGTTGTTTCCTTCCTAGTTCAAATTTGAAAAACACAAAATTAAAATGACTACAATGCAATACCTGCTGCTGTTTCGCAACTTGCTCTATCAACTTGTTTGCCTGCTTTCTCAGAGCATCCATTGTTTTCTTGTTATCAATCATAAAGAGCCCACATTTTAGAAATCTCTATACAAATCCACATCCATATCTAAGAGCAAACAATCCTTATAAAATTGGGAATTTGAGGAATAGTGTGGCTCTCAATAATTCAAAAATATTGTGGATTCAAATATTCACAGATCCATGAAACTAGAAGTAAGATATAACCTTTTTGTAAAAAACAAAGATTAAGGTTTTCTAATTATAAGAAAAATATTATTAGGTCAAGCGAGAAAAAATAGATTGTAAAGTAGAGAACCTGCATGAACTTACTCGGCAGGGCTGAGGTTTTTCCATATATGTAAAATAGTAAAAAAAAGGTTCGATAACATAATTTTAAGAAAAATCGAATCAAAATATTTGGATTTTCACCCAAAACGATTACGGCTACACCAACGTCAAAGACGATTTTTCTATTTGAACATTTCATGACCTACTCAAGTCCTGTGCATTACTTTGCCTTATATTTATAGGAAATTTGTTATGGCATTATTAAAATATCAATCCACAGTCCAAGCGTATTTTACCAAAAAGGGTAAAACATAAACAAAACAAGAGACAAGACTACATGGTGAATAGAACAAGAAATAGGACTCAAGATTTCCAGCGAATAATAAGCGTAAATCATCTCTGTTACAGCCTACATTACCACTATAAAATTGAGTTTTGGAGATACAAAACCTACTTTACTAGAAATAGGAAACGTAAACATAACCAGAAACAAAACAAAACTAGAATCGTGACTGTAGAATTTTGACGGATAAGCAACTTAAACCCACCCATCTCCTTGAATATATCATGCACTTAAGAAGTGGTGGTGTTGTAGAAGTGTAATCCCATCAGAGGAATGGAAATGATAATAGGAACAAGAACTGAACGGAAAAGAGATATACTAGTCACGCCTCTACTGACATTGATCTGAACAATGTTGCCTGTCATCAAATGGGTATGTAGCACAGGGTAGAGAAGTCCATCAGTCAGGGGTAGATCTAATCTTCCATTCATTTCCCATCGTAGTTTTAACAAAAATTTACTTGGGAATATCGACCTCCAACCTAAACCATTCTATTGAATGACATATGGCAAGCTATTAGTTATTTCAAAAGTGAAAATCTCTACATAAGCCACCAATAAGGCATTGGTTCACTAGTGAGGTCAGCAGAGTTTAACCCAACCACCAGGCTTCACTATCACTGTTCTCCACGCCACCTAAATGGCATAACAGGAGAGCATCGGACGATTTTGGTAGAAAAATTACCATCCAGACTTATCACCTAAACCAACGGAAGTCACTCATGGAAAAGTTTCTTGCATTAATTCTTATAATTAAACAATGAAAATAAAATGTAGTTACCTACCTCTTGAGTGGGTTTAGTATCCTTTGGAAACCTCTCCTCTGGCACAGAGCCTCGATCCTGCTTGTCTCAGTTCACATACATTTCCTTGGCATCTGATTTCATTGCTCCGGAACTCTCGGCACCGTGTGGTACAGGAAAATCCGAGGCCTTTTTTGTGTCTATGAAATTTATAGGGATGACTGGATCATTTCCTTGTCTTAATCAACGCATTTTTTCCCTCTTTCCTGCTTAATTTCTTCACTGATTTCAAGGTCGAAAAGACAACTGTCGTCTTCTTTGGCACATAACTCATACCTTCAGCTCCATCTTCCTCTGCGGAATCTTGTACATCCAGCCTCTTGAGTGCCTCTTGCACTTGTCTAGAAGTGTTTTAAAGTTGCAGAGAGTGATTGAGGCTTGGGGATGGGCCATCGCATAAGAGTGTGGGAAACCTTGTGCAGATCCCTTCGTAGAATGAAATCACCATGATTGGAGGCACCTAGAATCCAATTTATTGTATTCAAACAAATGTATCAAATCAAACCTACGACAACATGGCCGCGACCTTCCTCTTTCTTCCCTGGAAAAACCATGCAACATGAGGAAAATGAATATATTTTGATATTTGAGAAAGAGAATGGGATGATATGGCGACCTTCCTCCCTGGAACGCGAGGGAAATGAACAAATTTTGATATTTGAAAAACCCTGGAACACGAGGGAAATGAACAAATTTTGATATTTAAAAAGAAGAAATGTCGTGAAACCTTGAATGAAACTTAAATGAAATGATTTTGTGTTTTTCAATTGGAATTAAATTCCATTAAATGAAATGTGTAAGTGTTTTCTTTGGCTTAATAGGGACGTATTGCTTATGGTAAAGAATTATTAATCATATGACGCTTGTTTCTATGTAAGAAAATTTATTTGAGGGGATTTTGGTTGATTTTTCAATGTAATCATGTTACATTAAAGGTGAATTATGGTGACATAAAAATAAGTTGTGTGTGGTTAAAAAGTGCAGTGAAGTCGTAATTTTATAAGATTAATGATTATTTCTAATAAAATGTTTGGTTTAGTAAAGTTAACTAATATATGGAGATGCTCCAATATTAAATAAGAAATTGCAGATAGAACAGAAATCAAATGGAAATAAAGAATTTGTCTAGAGAAGATCATATGGAAGAATCCAAGAGGAATTCCCATGGTAGTCTAACCCTAGGGTTTTTTCTGGTGTGAAGATTGGTTTTCACCTGCACCCGGGAGCGATAATAGCGTGAGGGAATGGTCACAACACTAGCCAACAAGGGTCAGTGCACCTGGTTTATATTTATCTGCAGCGGTTTGGCAGCTTATGGTCTTGCAAGTTTTCTCAGTCAACTAGTAAGGGGATTGAACGGTGGAGGTGAACATTTTGTTCAATTGGGCCAATGTCTCTCAGAGGGTGCCGTGCATAGCATCACATAGGGATAGTATAACGGAGTACATGTGAACATCATTTTGTATCGACGAGGAACTTGTGGATTATTCTTCTCATTCTATGGAGGCTTCCCAAATTTGGGTTGAGGGGCCACATCAACACCAAACTGGGGTTTCATCGGCGATACACCATGAACCGGAAGTCCAAGTCAATGCATTTTTACCTCAGAGATGGATGATGTGAAGGTTTCCCTAAATGCCCTAGGGTTTTCCCACCTGGGCTTGACAATAAATCCGAACTTTCTTCAACTACAGGAGGACCAGGCTCAACTGGTCCTGAATATCCCATCACCATTGGAGTTACAGTACTGGGAACTCGAACAACAAGGTCTCGCGACAAATGTACAAGGGGCGTCTTATGTGGCGGTTGGGGGCACAAGCGTTCATGGGACTAATACATATGGTGTCATAAATACTAGGAATAATGTACCATGCTCATCAGGAGCAGACCCCCATGGCTAGCGACCTGCTCCTGCAGCTCGCACTTCAAGACGTTTTGACGGCATCACTCGTCAAGAACCTGATATTGAGGATATTATAGCATCGGATTTGGATGAGTATGAGTCAGCAGAGGACGAACAACACCCGATAGACCATGCACAGAGAATGGGGGGGGGGAAGAAAAAAACAAAATGAACCAAGGTGCATGAGAAGGGGCGTCTGTTGGTATTCAGAGAAGGTATCAATATGGCCCAAGATGCATTTACTGAGAGTATTGTGCTTGTTTGAAGGGTTCGTGGTCGAAATTATACCCCTGGGCGATTGAAGCATTGGACTATGGAAATTTGGAGACATTTATTGGACTAGTTGCTGGCAATTATTACCATGACAAGAAGTTGGTTTGCACTCATCTTCACGCAACCAGACCAAGGAGGAACCATTTTGGTGGAACTTGGCCATAAAAGGGACATCTATATTTGCATAGTTTTTTAAGAGAAAATACACCTAGTGGTTTATGATTGTAGGCACATCATTTTAGTATCTAGACTGATGTGTAAACACTAACCAAAGGGTATTTAGCTAAACCCACAAAATTATTATAGGTGCTTCTAGAGAAGTAGGTGTTCTTGTGCTCTCATTAGTTAGGTATGGACAATGAAGGTAAAGTAAGTGAAGGATTTGGCCACTAGTCTTTCCTATAATTTTGGTCCAATTTTTCAACATCACCATTTTTTAGGTAGTTGTACATTTAGAATTGAGAAGGCCAACGTGAAACTGAGATAAGATTTGATGGATCCTTTTAGTTGAAAACTACAATTGGGAGGAGATATCAAGCATATTTTGGGAAGATTATCTAGTAATGTGGCTAAGATGAGGGTTATGATTGCCTAAAGTAGGTATGTTGCACGTGTATATATTTCCCCATGGTTATTCTAGTTATCATCATGTGCAATTGTAATAAAAAATCCACAGGGATATTAGAGATCTACCTATGTATGCTAGCCCTACCATAATAAAGTTACACATGTAAAGGCTTCCTGTATCACGATGTTAGTAGCTAACTTGGTAGTCATGCTTGCTACCAAACTCGATGAACGTACAAGAATTCTAGTTGCGCTTTCGAGGCTTATGTAGAAAGGCAGGATGCTACAAGTGGGATCCCCTCTAAGCGACTATGGCATTCAAAATGAGGCTTTAATCTCCCTCGTTGCAGAGATGAAAGGGGGAGCTAAGGGAGAGGAGGCTCTTTCTACCACCAAGTCAGAAAGGCCGCAACCCTGGTCCCAACTATTTAAATTTTAAGGATTATTCAGGCTTGGTCTTTGTGGTTGAGCACTCTCTAGCCACTCCTAGCCTGGAACTAATAGAGGTTGGCATCAATTTGAGGGCTGCATAGTAACTCAATCAAGCAATCATATGTCGTTTCAACGGTTTTTGACCCTCATCATCTGCCCTTAGGGATTGGATCTATCAAAACTAGGCTCATAACCTAGAATTGATATTTTTCTCAAAGTTTTTTTTTGTGGTGATCTTCAAATGTCTTGAGGATAAGAAAAAAATCCTTGACCAAGGTCCATGGTTTTGGGGATGAGTTGGTCTTCCAGTGAAGCCATGGTTTCCCAACTACAGTCCTCTCACTAAGTCGTCAATGACTACTCAAGTATGGATAAGATTGCCTAGTTTTCCCATTCACTTTACCCATCTAGGTCTCTTACAAAAAGTGGGCAATTTAATTGGAAGAATCGTCAGAGTAGATGGGGAAAGACTTTTGAAAGGCATTTTCAGCTATGTTTGCATCTGTGTTTAGGTAGATCTCAATGAAGATCTACCAGATAAAATAGAGCTCAAGTGGATGGGCATTGTGTATTCCCAACCCTTGGACTACGAAAATACAACTTTTTTGATGTAGGAATTACCAACAAGCTAGACTCCTTCAAACTGTATGTCCCTTTCCGAAAGGGGCTTCCTCCTTATAGTCATCTAAGAACTCTAACCATATTTGGAGGGATCTTAAGGAAAGAAGGGGATCCAAAAATTCAACTAGACAAGGAAGAGACAATCCACAACATCCTAACACATTGAACAATAAATCTTAACGCATTTAGAGCATATTCTTTTGGATTAAATATTCCTCTACATGTTTCACTATAGAAGTAGATATGTCCCTCTAAAGTTGATCAAGTGTCTACTAGTAGATCTGTGCTGAAGGTTGATTGCTACCTTGTTCCGTGAGTTAGGATAAACTTTGGGTCCTCTTTTAGTAGACACTCAAGCAACTTTGGAGGGACATGTCTACTTCTATAATGAAATGCATAGAGGAATCTTTAATCCAAAACAATATAATCCCAATGCATTAGGATTTATTTCTTAATGCATTTATCTATGCTCAATATTATCTCTTTATCCGTCGTGGTACTCACAACTTTGAGCCCAAGAATTAGCATGAGGATAGGGGATATTGGTTGAGCCATATATAGGGGATATTGGCCCACAACGTGGATAGCATAGGAGGAAGACACCTAGCGATTAGGTCAATTTTGAATAATGGTTTTGGCTTATGACCATTATTAGCTTAGTGAGAATAAATTAGATGATGTGGGAAATGTGTGGGTTAACCCAATGCATTGTGGGCACTAATAAGTCTTGATTGTCGTTTGATGATTTGTCATCATGGTTAAGTAGAGATCTATGCTTAAACACAATTTTGGAGCTCAATGATAGTGTATGAATTATGGTGCATGTACTAAAATAACTCTGGATAGAGAGATAGAAAGAGGGAGTGAGAGGGATAAGGATATGTATAAAGGGAGGGAGAGAGATAAAGATATAAAGAGAGAGTGGGCATGAAATAGTAGGAGATAAAGAGAGAAGCAGAGGAAGAGATAGAGAGGGAGGAAGGGAGAAGGAGAGTGGGAGTGAGGGAGAGAGAGGGAGGGAGAGGGAGGTAGCAAGATATCTAGAGAGTGGGAAAGTGTGGGAGAGAGAGGGAGAGTGAGAAGGATACGGTTCTTAGATATATTTGAGGTCATTAGTTCATATCAGATATATCATATTCTTTAAGCCACTCACATAAGTGTACCTTCCATCTTTGTTTGGCCTCCAATACCTCCAATATACAACAATACCCTTTTCCAAAAGATCCCTGAGAGAATGACCATGGGTAGAAATATCACCAGTCATCCAACCTGTGAAGGGTAGATTTTTAATAACATTAAAATGAAAAAAAAAAAATTTGATTTCTCGAATAAACTTTGAACCAAAACCTTATTAATTCCAGCATAATACCCCTTTCCAACCTAAGAGAGAATGACCCTAGGTGGAAATATCACCATAGTCATCCAACCCGTGAAGGATAGATTTTTAATAACGTTAAACTATAAAAAACTAAATTAATTGCTCTGATGAACTTTGAATGAAAGTGTTACTAATTGCAGTAGGTGAACGCTTAATATATTTTCATCGGTGAAAATCATAGAGTCTTAAAGAAACTACGAAAACAAACTCAAAGGCTTCTATAGATCGCTTACTCGACTTTTTCTCAGTCGGAGACATTGAAGCTTCATTACTATGGAAATTTGTTCAAGTCGTCGGGATTCGGCCAAGATGGGAGCTCTCATTTAATAAATCCATATCTATTTGTAATGAGGTCATGATAAGCTCATTAGATTCTACTTATAATGGTTGTTCCAACTTACACCTCAAGCCTTGAAAATGCTTTTTTTAAATTCAACTCAACTGTTAATCCTCTCAACATTGCCTCAATTATGGTGGATGTTTAGGGGTTTAAAATAGGTCTAGATTGGTGCATTTCTATTCTCAAACCGCTTGATTCATCTTCCAACTTATGTTGAACCCAATGATAATTATTAGCATAAATGATTCCCTCCAACAGAGTCCCATAAAAGCACTTAAAGCTGGGCTAGTGCTTTCATTCCCTCAAAAAATCTATCAATTTTAAACATCTCTATTTTTATTTTATATTTTACTAAATATATTTATATTATTAAGATAATTTTTTAAAATTATTTATGCACTAATCTATATTGCATCAATAAATTGATCAACCCATTATTAACAAAATAAAATAATAAATATTAAATCAATATATCCTTATTAACACATTAAAATTTTGTAATTATTACCTAAATAAAAAATCGATGGGGAACTTTTCGAAAAATTTGGTGGGAAATTTTCAAATTTTTCAAATTTCAAGTGCTTCGAACAATTTGGTGTTGAAGCATTTTGGGACACTTTTCAGCAAACAAATAAACCGATCGAGGAGCATTAGCTGGTGCACACATTTACAGATAGATGATTAACTACACTATCCTCGGGGAGTGTCGTGGAGCATTAACAGGTGTGGTGCTCCTGGCAATAACCCTCCCACACCATAAGACATATTTACAAGCTATGCAGTTACAGCAATTCCTTCTGCGAGGCCCGATCTTCCATGGATTTTGCAAGGCCCGATCTTCCATGGTTTCTGCCTAAAACAGGTATTTTTTTCTTCATCTCAAAAATTAGCTCTTTGAATAAATTATCATCTCCAGTATGTGCAAACGGAAAACATTTCTTCGGTCTCTCTTTGATAAGGATTACGATTTTTCCCTGCAGAAAAGATAGGTGGTAGAACTGCAGGGCATTTCAATCGACAAATTTTCCTTTAATTTAGATTGAATACACAAGCAATTGCTCCCAGTAATGGGAAATGTAATGCTCGAGACAATAACAAGGGTCAAACTAATTGACCCGAAGTTTAACCTTCAAAACTAGGACACCAGACAACCTGAACTTTAACCCTACTTTCGGAATAGGACACCACGCAGAAGGCACACCGGTCTAGATATGCTCTTTAGTAGTCCATGCCACCCATACCGTCTCTCATACCTGGGATTTCCCTCTTATCCTTCAGAATCACAACAATGATGCACTCTGTTGTGGTTAACAATGAAGGCACACTTGCAGCGTCAACCAAAACAACTCTGATCACTTTCAGGGGCTTAATAATCCCTGCCTTCACCATATCAATGTATTCACCTTAGTCAGCATCGTAGCTAAAGTCAAGATTATATTGCTCAGTAATTTCCCAACAACCACTGCACCTTCCACACCAGCATTTGCAACAATCGTACATGAAAACATCTTCAATCGTATATGCAGTTTGACCTTCCTGAGGCAGAGTTCGTCATTTTTTCGTGAGGCAGGATTTGGACACTTTCCTGAAGTAATTTGGGCCTTCACTTCCTTATTTTTATGTGATGCCAATTCATGCAGATCTGTAGACTGAATTATAACATCCTTGACAATCTCTTAGAGGTCGTTTTCTTTCAAAAACAATGTTACCTTGGCTTTTGATGACACCTATCTGGAGGCACCATCTAATTTTTCCTCATTTGAGACTTGATACTGCCATCTCTGAGATCTATTTTACAAACTTTTCAGATATGAAAATAAAACAACAAAAATATACCCGCAAGAGTGGTTAGTCCTTCAAGAAACAATAATGAAACCCTCTCACTGTTGGTCTTTGATTCTGGTAGTTGATATATTGTTGTAAACCCTTGAGGATCTCAATTAGAGACGATCCTCTTATACCATGTAAAGTTTTTATTATTCAAGAGGACAACTGTCCTATGTTTCTTTCACAAATAAGTCAGATCTTGAATTACTTTAATATCTGAATAAAATTCTGAACATGCAACAGTCACACATATAACTGGAAAACCTAAATAGTGGACTCATAATAGCTTTTCAAGTACACACATAATTATGTCCTTCAAATCAGCTTATCATTAATGATCAAAACTTACAAGGACACGTCAAAACTAAGGTTTTCAGTTTCCTGCACACTCAAATCTTCTCTATCTCCTTGCTGGATACTCAAACCCACACTTTACTGAATTGTTGTACAACACTGTTCAATATGGATTTTGATCTGACCTTGGCTACTCTCCTGTGCTTTGAATCTACTCAGCTGATCTTTCTCTGATCTCTTGTCTTTTTGATGTCCAAAAATGTTTGCATACAACTTCTCTCATCTTGTTCTATTTATGCTTTCAAACTCTAATTGAGAAAATTAATCTCCCCTATCTTAGCAACTAATCTCTTTAATCCGAGCAACCACCTTCTCTCAACAATTATGTGTACAGCTAAGATTAGATCAAATACAAATCACTAATTAGTAATATTCCAAAAATATCTAGAATATTTCATTTAGATTTTGAAGAGTTAGGAGATCTAGTGAAATTGATCTTTCACTTTTATTTACTAAGTGAAATTACAAGATGGTATTATTTCACAGTTTTACTAGGTGGTCACTAAAAGTTGTCTTGAACCACTTCTCACACATTCACACCTTACATGTGTAAGAAGTTCCTACATGAGTTACACTTATCGACATACCCTGTATACCTTGTACCTAGTTCCAAATCAAAGCAAAGGTCTTAGTAGAATGCCATTTCTCACATGCTGCTGGTCACACTGGCTTCTTTAAGACATATAACAACAAGAGTAATTTATTTTAGAATGGACTCTAATAAGAGGTTAAAAATATTTGTTTCCATTTGAGAATTATTAGAGGAATAAAACAGACACTGTGAGAAGTCCAGGACTAATGTATGCCTTCCCCATTCTGAATAAAAGGTGAGAATCCATTAACATTGTCTTTAGAAGTTTGCCTCAGGCCGGAGGGAAAATCTCCATCTTTGTTATTTCTAGGGTGCTACTGACAACTTCTCACACATTGTTGAACTATTCATGCCACATGTGTATAGGCTTCATGGATTTAAGAAAAAATAGTTTGGAGTTACAAAAGCCAACTAGGTCTAAAAAGAAATTTAAGGCTGAATGGCAGCTTTAGGGTAACAAAATTAGTGGTATTAATTTGAAATTTTAACAAAATAAAGTTTATTGTGTAAAATTGGTTATCCCACATGCAAGAGATAAGTGAGCCTACCGGAAGGCTTTAGACGGGCTCTTAACCCTGATACAAAAGTATATTTGGGAATTTTTTCATGTGGGTAATCTGTGAGAAACAGATTCCTAGGTCAAGTGCAGTGTCCATATTCCTCTTGGACAAGCATGGATTCACATCTAAACCTATCTAGGAAAGCATTTTAGGGTAATGCTTCAAAAAATGTGCATCAAGTCACTGCACCATGGAGCAAACTTTCATTGGCGTAAGGTGTGAATTTTGAGAGGTATTTATTGGCGTAAAGTGTGAAATCTGAGGGGTATTTATTCTGTGAACTTTGAGGGGTATTTATTCTGCCAAAATTGCTTAGGACATGCACCATGGAGTAGAGTTTCATTGGCGTAAGGTGTGAACTTGACGGCTATTTATTCTACGAAAATTGCTCAGGACATACACCCAATCTAATCCCTTTAGATCAAAGTGAGAATGGAACCCTCGTGGACAACAAAACACTTGTTCACCTCACCAGTGAGTCAATCACCCATTGGCAGGAAAAGCCATTTTATCCTATCTATTGTTGAAGCATTTTCTTTTTCATATTAATAAAGGCTCTGTTTTGAGGGTTGTCCACAAATATTTGAATGTTGTTCTTCTTTATTGTCAAATATTCAACGTTTTATTCCAAAATTCAGAATTTTGTTTCAGATTTCAGGTATTTCAAAACATTTTTTTTTTCCCGGGGAAAAGTATCGTAATTTTCATTATCAAGGAAAATTACATGTTGTAAATGCCATATGCATATGCAGAAAAGTGACCTTGGTCATCTGAGAACTGTTTTGTACTGTAGAAATCTATACAAAAAACCTAGAGAAGGGTGTGATGATAGTATCTGATCATATACATTATTATTTACATATTCAATTTTTTTCAAAATTTCACCCATGGTGATTACTGTTTTGTAGACAAAAAATAAATAACAGAAATAGATAAGTTAGGGCTTTTCAAACGTCTGCATGGTCTATGGAAACATTGGTAGATCTATTCTGGTGTGTGCTCCCTGATCAACCATTCCCCTCTAGGATGATGCGTTGCCCCTTTTGAAAGCCAATCCGCGGGTTCATTGTGCTCCCTGTAGATATGAGCACATGAAACATGATCAAAATGTGTTTGTAAAAACAAAAAATCATCCAATATGGTTATAAGTGTATATGCTTTGCATGTAGAAATGCAATTGAACTAGTTAATAACAATCTTGGAGTCCCCATAAACTTGTAAATATATACCATTCTTGTTTATAGCAAAATATAAAAGAAGACGAAGTGTAAGGAGCTCTGTAAAGTTATTTGTGCCATCTCCCAACCCCATACAAATATGGAAATAATGTGTCTCAGATATATGGAGGATAATGCCATCGCCACAACCCTGTTCCTATGTTGATTCGTCGAAATAGGCCCAAGGGTGCGCATTGTTATGACCTCTGGGGTGATGGTTCGAATCTTGGCAACCTGTTCATCAACCGGAATTTCCATATAACTGTTACAAATCTTAGGAATAATCAAAGGCCAAACTATATTCTTCCCACGAAATATGTTGTTGTTCCTGCTCATCCATATGTCCCAGCACACCATTAATGGAAGATTTCGGGATCTTGGGTTTGGAGCTTCAGCCCACCATCATTTCCAGGCATTTAGTATACCATCGCCAGCCCAAGTAAGTGATAAATTAACAGTACGTAACATCTATGCCTAGACTTGTTGTGTTGTAGGGCAGGAGAGAAAGAGATGGTGATTTGATTCCTCCTCATGATATAATACACACCATGTAGGTCCCTGAAAAGACAGTTTTATGAGATTATTTCCGATCGGGGTTTTGTCCATAATGATGTTCCACATCAAAAGACGAGTACCCGATGGGCCTTTTAGCTTCCATATGCTACTCCACCAACTATCCAAAGAATCAGGTTTATGGCTAGCATGGATAATAGGATATCCATCCTTTGGAGTATAGATCCCCTTCTGTGCAAAACCCCAAATCAGTTCATCATCCTCATCCCTTAGTCTCACATGGGATTCAATTAAAGCCGCCAAATATCTCCTCCACTCCATATGCCACTGATCTGGTATATCCAGGGCCTCCACTGGTATATGTAGTGGTGTTGTATAGGTCCCCGATCTATGTGATGTTTTCCACTCTATTATGATTTAGGAAGGAAATCAAGCCAAGAGGGAGATGGTGTGAGTTGCTGCAACCAATCCATGGATCAATCCCAATGTGGACAGACATACTGTTGCCGATCCACCAAGTAAGACCCCTTCTTATGATGGGAAGGGTATTTATAACAGCCCTCCAAATCACCGATATTCCTTTCCTGTTCCAAGCAAGTAACCTTAACCAGTCCATGACTGTGCGCGACCATGTGTATTTATAGGTAACCACCTTTGACCAAAGGCTCTTGTGCTTCAGGAGAAGCCATCCTAATTTGGCTGCAAGTGCTTGAGGAAAGGTAGAGAGGTTCTTGAGGCCTCAACCTCCCTATTTTTTGGGAGTTGCAATTCTACTCCATTTGACCCATGCATAAGGTTTTCCCTCCTTGTGACCCTTCCATAAGAAGTGGCAGTAAACTCGCTGAATCCTTTGTAATATACCTTAGGGGATCCAGGCCAGAGACATCCAGAAGACTGGTGTTGGTTCCATAACCAATTTAATAAGTACCAGTCTACCTACTCTGGATAGTAGATGATGGCTCCAAATATTAATCTTCTTTCCACCTTGGAAATCAACCAGGTCCAAACTGCAATTTTGTATCCATCTGCTTTTATCCTGAAACCCAAGTACTTTAATCCATCCTCCATTGTCAAGTTTTGGAAGGGGAAGTTTTGGAGTGCATGATAGATCTCCTGTTGAGTACAAGCTGAGAGAGATATAGTGGATTTGGCCCCATTTATTTCCATCCCTGTTGCGGAACAAAAAAGATTCAACACTTCAGAGAGAGTGTTGTTGTCTTGAATGCCTCCATCTAAGAACATGAGCATGTCATCCACAAAAAGCAGATGTGTTAGAGTGCATTGCTCCATGATCTTGAGACCCTTGAGCCTCCCGGCTCTTTTTTCTAACGCAATCAGCCTGCTTAAGCCTTCCATCACAATAAGAAAAAGCAATGGGGAGAGAGGACACCCCTGCCTAATTCCTCGCTCCAACTGAAAGGAATGGTAGATTGATCCATTTATTAAGGTTCCAAAGGATGCAAATGTAATTCAACACATTATCCATTTGATAAAAACCAATGGAAAGCCCAGGTGAGTAAGGATCATCCTTAAGAATAACCAGCTGACCCTGTCAAAGGCCTTTGAGAGGTCAATCTTGAGCATCACCCCTTTAAGCTTCTTCTTTTTTGATGGAGTGTAAGGCCTCTTGTGCTGTGTCGATGGCCTCATGGATTTGTCGATTGTGTAGGAAGGCAAATTGTTCCGAGGAGATGTTGCTTGATAGGATCAACTTGATGCGGTTAGCAATGATCTTCGCAATAATTTTGTATAGGCAGTTACATAGGGATATAGGCCTGAAGTCATTGAAGGATGGCGGGGAGTCTGTCTTAGGAATGAGGGCTATACAGGTGGAATTTATAGGTTCATACATTCTGCCCCATGTACAACATTCCTCGATCACATCGAGTAGATCTAGTCAAATAATGTCAAAGAACGTAAGATATAATTCCACGGACCAACCATCTGGCTCCGGACTTTTGTCCTTCTTAAACCACTTTAGGGTGCCCTCCAGTTCCCCCATAGTAACAGGTTCTATGAGATCCTCCACCAAGTCAGGTTCCAAAAATTTTGGAAAATGCATTGCAATGTGAATGATATCAGCTAGAGGTGTGCTTGGTGGGGCTTTGAACATCTGCTTGAAGTGAGTGTTACCCAGCTGTGCCAGCTGATTATAAGTTTTATCAATAAGACCCTATTCCGTAGGCATCTTCTAGATAGTATCGCCGGCTTTCCTTCCATTTGCAAATTTATGGAAGAATTTTGTATTGCCATCCTCTGCTTGTAACCAAATTGCCCTACTTTTGAGTCTCCAAGTTTCTTCCTGATCCAACAAAATCCTTGATCTCTGGGTTTCCAAGACCACAAGGTGTAGTTTTGCTGCTATATAGGTGTACCCTCTTCCCTGTTCATCCATTAGAGTGGTCAACTGATTTTCAATGTCACCAAGGGTATGTTCCTCCTTGGCCTTTTTCCTTCTAGCCCAATCTATGGATAATCACTTGAGTTTGATTAGGTTACTATAGAAACCCTCAGCCTTCCTCTGGACATTTGGTAAGGGATGGGCCTTCCAAAATTCTGAAACCAACCTGAGATATTTAGTGTCCTTTAACCAGGTCGAATTAAACTTAAAAGGAGAATTAAACTTAAAAGGAGAATTAAACTTAAAAGGAGCCCTAGGTTTTTTGAAAGAGCCTGCCACTTCCAGATAAATAGGGGAATGATCCGATATTCCTCTAGTGCCCACCCACTGTCTATAATTTGTGAGGGAATTAAGTAGATCTTCATGAATGAGATACCTGTCTAGTCTCCTCCCCTGAGCTGCATCTCCATTCCTTCTGTTGTGCCAGGTTGGCAGCTTCTTGTTCATAGGGACATCAATAAGACCATGTTGCTCCAAGAGGATGTCGAGCTGATCCGAGAGTGGATACAGCTGCGAGTGGTGTCCCCAGAATTCTTCATGTCCGATGGAGAAATTAAGATCTCCCTCTAGAATATTGGATTGGTCTATCAGGGGATTCTCAAGGAGTTGCTGCAAGAAATCCAATATACTGTGATTGGGTGCATAAATGTTCATAATACAGAGATTTCTTACTAATTCAGCTGAAAATATATCGATACCCAGGAAACCTTGACCTCCCTAAGCCGATGTAACCTTGATGGTTCATGGGTTTATCCCGAGAGCTAGACCCCCAGATCTCCCAGCAACATCCAGGGCTTGAAAGTGCCACCCTGGCATGATAGTTAGAAGGGTCCTAACAATCAGCTCAAAGCTACCTAGGGTTTCTTGAAGAAAAATAATGTCACAAGGCTCACAACTCAAGAGTCTCTTAAGGGCTAATTTTTTAGAGGGACTAGCTAATCCCCTACAGTTGAAGGAGAGCCACTTCATGGCGGAACATTGCCAAGGGTGTCTGGTGCTCTAAGTACCCTTTCAATGGTTTTCTGTCTGCCTTAAGCTACATCATCGCCATCAATCTTAATGGCTTTGGACATCTTGGAAGGCCTCCCCCGGGTGGGTTTATGCTCAACATTAGAGGGTGTGATACCCAATCTAAGCGAGTCAGGGATTTCCTGATGGCGGGAATGAAGGTTGTAGGAATGTGAACCCGAAGCAGAAGGGGAAATAGAATTTTGTTGGATCCCCTGTCCAAGGACAGCCGAGGGGGTGGTGGAAAAGATAAGCAATGGGTGATCACGTGCACAGGTAATGGGAGAGGTAACCAAACAAGGTGAAGATGCAGATGATGCCAATGAGAAAAAATATTGATTAAAATTCAGTGCAGAGGATAAGGGAGAAGAAACTGTACCCGATGTAGGAGCAACCTCCCCAGCAGATCGGGATCTAGTCATAGGAGGGGAGATTGGCAGCATCTGGGAAGCACTAGATGGATGAGCAGTGACCCCAACCACATCCTTTGGACTATCCGGACCTGTGGGCTGCTCATCCACAATTGGGTCTTCTGTCTAGTGATGTTTGGTTCCCTTTGTAGCAGCTGGAGTAGTAGGCATGAGGAGTGGGCATTCTTTGAAAACATGACCAACCTTATGGCATCATCTACACCTGAATGGAACGCCTTCGTAATCAAGATTTTTTCAGCGAGAGAAATGCCTCTAATGTAGGGTAATATTTTCCTCCAGGCCTTCTATGGTATCCAAATGAACCAGGATGCAAGCCATAGTCATATTCCCTGACGTTTCATAGGACTGATCATCTTCCAAATAGGTACCTAGTGCGTTGCCTATGCGCTTAAAAATGACTGGAGTTCAGTATTGCATTGGAAGGCCTGGTAATTGAACCCAAATCGGCCCAGCTCCCATTTGTTCCCTCTTAGGATCAAATAAGGGATCCCATCTTTTCAGCAGAATAGGGGCTAATTCGATATGCCAGAATCTAGAGAGTATCCAGTCTATGTACTCTTCCCTGTGGAAATGAAGGGCAAACCATCCTCGCACAAGCACTCGAATGGTGGGTAATTCTTTGAGTAAAGAACCCTAAATCTCTCAGGTCTAGAGACGAAGTCTCTGCACAGTATAGTTTCGCCCCCAAACTTGGCCCACCAAGACCTTCTTCGTTGTATCAACAACTTTCCCCATCGAGAGGTCTTCGCCCAAGGATAGGTTGATGTCCCTGTCGATAGCTTTTAGGCACCTTCATTTCTTTAGCTTGTCAGATCTACAAGCTATCGGATAGTCCCAAAAGATGTCCCCTTATGCCTTGGTTAACCGTCTGTGGGGTGGATGGGGTCGATATAGGGTTTGGGACCGGGGAGCCAAAGCATCCAAAACGGATAGGGGTGTTGGGAGATGGGCCACCAAGATTAAGGGTGCTATCGGATAGTTTAGGGGCAAGGTAGGTAGCAGTCCCAGGAGGGGGGATGCCAGAGGAGGAAGGGTTGTAGGACGGGGTGGAGATGTGGGGTAGACGGGGTAGCGGCGCATTGAAAGTGGGCGATGGTTGCAGGCAGGTACTGAGGAGATTCAAGGTAGTCAAGGAAAGCGGTGGGTAGTCCAATCCGGAGGCGTCTTCAATGTTGACACAGGGCGGAGGATGGGGCACAGATGGCCCAAGTCTGTCCAGTGCAGAGCTAGGAGCTGACAGAGGTCGCAGAGATGCGACAAAAGGACCAAAGCCCGACATAGCGTGATGGCGAGACCAAACAACCTCATGGGGATTGGGGTCCTCCGTATAGTCCACCTCGTCCATGTCCATTGCAACCGATAGGAAAATGGTCGATGGTGGTTATGGACTACGAGGAAGGCGGGAGGACCGTAGGAACGGAAAATGATAGAGAGCCTGTGGGAAGGAGGTAAGGTTGAACGGAGTCTGGCGAGCCGTGTAGGTTAACCCTTACCGTCAGGTGCCTGGCAACAGTGCCACAGTAATTCCATCATCGATGACCATCAGAGCTTCGCTAGGGTTTCTTTTCCTCTTCATTTTCCGCCATTTTCAAAACAATTATTTGTTTATGTTTTTGTCTATAATTTTTTTTGGAATAATTTATAAAGATGTAACAGTCAGGTGGTTTCAGATTTTAGATGTTTCATCAAGTATATTCTAGTATAATACTGTATTCCAACTTTGTTTATTAGACAGTATTTGTTCAGGAACCTTACATGTCATATTTGGCCATGATATAATTGTTTACTATTTTAGTATTACAGTGAATTGATCAATGGACATAGGGTGCTTGTAAGAGATTAACTGCATACATGAGATACATTTTGGGCCTGTTTGGGTACACCAAACTTTATTTATAAGATATTCAATACCTGTTCAGGTACACCAAACTTTTTGTATAATATCTCCAATAAAGAGAGTTACTTTACTTCATTGTTGCTCCAGAATGAAGTCTTTTCTCTTAACCTATCATTAACTCTGTCAGTATTAACTATTTAACATGTTCTTTAATTTGTTTAAACCATCAGTAGATTGTTGTTGTAGTTGGTGCATTTTTAGTGGGAAGATACCATTTTGTTTGAATGCTTTATTTAGTTTATTTTTTACACAAATGTTCTTATGAACAATATTTCTATGGATGTCACGGTTTGTTAAAAGTGAGGACTCATAAATAGTGAGCACCTTATTCACATCCACCTACTCATTCTTTAAACTTTATATTGAATCACAATGCAGGAAATTCCAGGGATGCTCCTTACTTTAGTGCTCTGTTCTGATTACCGAAAGAACAGGGATCTTGGCAATGATACAAAATTGCCTATTATGAGGGGCTGCAGGTATTTCTGGCATGCAATTTCAGGATATATGACTGGTTTGATTGCTGCTCTTGCTACAGGAATCTTGACATGATTACCACAGCATGCACTTCTGTATTTGGTATTGATTAGCATCATGCACTTTAAACTGGATAACTTGCAAGTTAAAAATATATTTCTTTGGCATCTTCATTGTGCTCCGGTATTCCTCAGTTACAAACTAGAAAGTTTTCATGTCATTGTCTACTTTGAGAATATGAATGAACTTGCATAGATTCCCTTTGAGAATATCTTATTGGGAACCTGTTTTAATTTTTTTTGTGAGTTCACTCACTTATTTCTTCCATTTTCTTTTTAGTATCTTTAGATGAAATGGCATTTTTTAATTTTTGGAATGGGTTATAGTTGTTAGGAAGTATTGAATAGTTAAGAGAATTCATTCTTTCATGTATGAATGTAGTTGTTTACCTTTGGACACATATTAATAGAAAGTGTATTCTGTCTCCAATTAAGAGATTTTTGGAATTGCCTTGCACTATATTATAATGAGTATTTTGACCTTCAATCAAAATGAACGAGTATGTCTTCCATAATTTTCCAGGGTTCTAACATTAGAAAATACTCTGACTGCATTTGATTTCGTGTATAAAACGTATTTTCCCATTGGATGTTACATGGTATTTCTGATGCCTACCTCTAGTATTTTTGTCGTCTAGAGTCAATGAGTTTACACTAGATTCTTTGTTTAGAGACTTGAGGTGTTTGGATGTTTCTAATATTGTGTAATTGCAGTGATGAATGGACCGATAAGTTTGACCCAAGTAATGGTACAAAACTTTTGTTTAAGGTCTATTTTTTTCAATTTAACTTCATCCTATTGCCATTGAAAAATTAGAGCCTTCAAGGTCATGCACATTTGATCCAAAAGACTAATAATACCCACAAATGGTCGTTTCTCATTCAAAAATTGAACACACAGTGAGGGGAATTAGAAAGATGGAACCTGATTGTTTTATAGTGGTCCACTATAAGTAACGTCTTAGAGTCTGTTTACGAAATATAATGCCCAGAAATTGATATAATGACACAACACTTCATAACGGTGCTTGTATCACCATCAAAACCTAAACCCCATAAGCTGAGTGGTCAGAGCAGCCAGATCTTGTTTATTACTAGGTTGAGAAAACATCCTCTTGCTGGTTTCAAGATCATTTTGACCTATATCATCGATCATTCCAGAGTGCACCTTTTCTAGGCCCCAAAATTGTCCCTCAGCGTTGACTTCATGTGGATTTGTTAGAGGTTCGTTGTCTACATTTCCTTTTAAAAATCTAGTGCATGAATGATTGTCCACATGTTCATGAAGAAGAGAACATCTTTGCATTTGATGTGGTCCAGAGATAAATTTTTTATTTGGTCAAGCCTGTATTCTTCATCAATTATTTTCTTGAGATTGTTGTCATTCTCGGCACTATAGTTGTATATGTCATCGAGGGTTTCATTATAGGTTTCATCAATATTCTGGGTTGTCCAACTTTATTATTGTCAACAATAGAGCCATCTACAGGTGGAAATGGATCTGTATGACTGAAAGCTTCAATAATTGTGTGTTTATAACATACTCTTTTTTCTTCTACCAAGGAATATCCATCACATATGCCAATAACATTTTCTTCCAGATGAGTATTGACAGTAAAAGGAAGAGACTTCCCTATCACATCAGGCTTGAGGAATAAATTCAGATTGTAGGCATAAAAAATAGCAGGACCGTTGGATTCCATGATATAGGATCTTTGAGGATTTAACTATAATATTAATTGTTTCTTCACTCAGATAATAATAATGGTCACATTATTACTTTGTTGGCTTTGAAAAACCTTTTGAGTTTATTGACCTCAAACTGTAGGAAATCGTGATTACTTCCATTTATTTCTTACATGATCATGATTAACATCAAAGTGCAACGTGGGGCATACATTACTCCTCAAAATCACAATGAAATGTTGAGGTGCCAAGTATATTACCATGAAAGTCTACAGCTCCCTTAATTTCAGTGTCTATGAAAATAGGAGTAGTGTGATTGAACTATATTTCTGTGACCTCAAAAGTGTTTTCCGGATTTAAATTATCAGCAAGGGAAGCATGATCTTCATCATCCTTTTCATATGGTTGATCTTTCGGGGTAGAAATATGGTTTCTACCTGTCTAGAACTGCATTTGGGTTGTATCATTGGTGGAAATATTAAAAAATTCTTCATTTCCTCTGTTTATCACTTTTTCATGTAGGAAATCATGACTGGCATCCTCACAATGGTGAAAATTCTTATCATGCTCCTTTTTTTCATGCAAATCATTCATAGAATCTAGGACAGATACATCAACACATAGCTGTTCTTTGATGAGGATGGGGTTTAATGTGGGGCCATGTTGGTCACAAGTAGCCTGTCCAAGAACTAATCTTGTGAATTTGGAGAGTATTTTTCAGTGATACTATTATCATCTTCAACAGAGGTGGGAGCTTCTTCTTCTTGTACGTCTACCACAAGGTCTTGAAAGGTATTTTCATATCATCGGAAACCAGGGCCCCAATGCTCGAGAAAGCCCTCAATTCGACAAGCAATAGAAGATATTCCCTTTGGACTACTGGATCTAACCCAAGCCTTTTGTTTTTCCTCAAGATAGTATAGAATTAACCTCATGCATAATGTATATATATTATTTTGAGAAGAGTATATATATTCTTTTCAATTCATGTCCTTGCCTTGCAGGACCTTGAGAGGGGTATATAGATTCTTCTTAATGGAAAACAATTTCTGTTTGTATGATTGTTTATGATCTAATCATCTGCAGAATATCATAGTGCAAGGATTGTTAGGGGATCTATATTCAAAAGAAGGATTGTTATGGGATATACTTATCCAAATGTGGGAAAATAATTTTGGTAAATGGATTTATAAGCCCAAGACCTTAGCAGCATGATTTCAGATCTGTGCTAAGTGTTGGCTTCTATGCATGTTATTCTTTATTGTGGGTGCCCTTGGTTGCTTCTTTGTGCCAATTTTGACGGGGGGATGGATTTCAACTTTTCATAGATTCAAGAACCTTTAATATAGATGGATGGAATGGAGTGGCTTTGGTATTCCCAGAACATCTGTATAACTGTGGTTGTATGTACCTTTAATGTATTTGATGACCACTGTAAATTTTTGCAAGAAGGCAATCCAGTTGAAATGATGTCTTTGGTGCACCTTGGAGTGGATTTGAAGGAATTAGAAAGGCTTATGATATAAAATGATAATTGTATCTTGTCCCAATATTTTAAGTTATTGATGTTATGCATAACAATTGTTGTTATATTCGATATTCTGCCAACATGCCATGCGGATTTTGTTTCTCGATGTGTATTCATGTATTAATTCAACTGTTTTCAAACTATTTTATGTGATCAATGATATGCAGAGGAACTTTCATGGGTGGTTCAGATCCTAAAAGGCTGAACTTGCATACACATGAGTTTATATATAAAAGTGAAGATATGACAGGAAATAAATTTTATCATGCTCTAATAACCAACTAGGTTTTTGGTGGATAGCCTTTTGAAATATAGTCTAATGGTTCTTATGTGTATTTGTATTCCTGTAGCAGGATAGTTCCAACAGGATTTGATTTAGACAACTTCCAAGAAATCCATTAAGGTAATTTTTACATGTATTAGCTACAACTACAGACTATTTTAGCACACTTTGTCTTGATGCTCTTTGTTTGTCCCTAAGGATTAATGAGGATCATTGTTTCATTGATAGCTTTGTGCACAAACATTAATGATTAAATAGGTTATTTTAATGATACCACAGTTGTGCATATTTGTTGTTATTACCCTTTTGTTCCCAAAATTGGTTAGATCTCACCAAAATAATCCTACACCTTATTCATCTTTCCACTTTATTTTCCCAGACAAACAATTCCCTATATAATGCATAAGGCTTATGGTGGGTCACACCATCTTTAATGACGCGAATTTGTGTCATACATTATGACAATCCTGTTTCTTCTGTCACTTTAGTATAGGTGACATATTTGTCAGAGGTTGACTGCAACCAGGAAAAGCCATTTTGGGATCTTGTGATTTGATGTGAGCTATTATAGGAAAGGTCTTGAAAGGCTTGCCTTGGTTCTGTTGTTAAAATGTTAGGTCATTAAAGTAATGGTCAAATTTTGAAATTAGTGTACATGAAACAATCGTGTGTGGTGTAATTTGAGGGTCTGTAAAATGGCAAGTCAATAAGAGGACAAACTTGGCTACATATGTGGTGGAAGAGAGATTATAGGAAGTGAAAGGTTATTGGGCAAATAAAGAGTCATACGAATTGGAATGTTTAGCGTTAAAAGCTCTATTATGTGTTCATGTGCTTCCAAATCCATTTTCTTTTGCTCTATCTTTGTAATAAAATTGTTAGTGTCTCATTTCATAGTATTTTTGTCTTATTGAATGATCTATGTGATCCAGTTTTAGTGATAACATGATGCTAGTTTGCTTCAATTTTGACCTGGTGTCAAAGTTGAAGCATGTGTTTTGGGAAAGCAGAAGATGGATAGATTTGAAATATATAAATTGAGAGCAACACAAATCACGAGTTAATTCGTAGTGACATTTGTGGTCCTATCAAAACAAAATCAATTTGAGGAGAAATCTACTTAAGCATCTCTGCCATGTGAGCCCTGGAACTCTTGTTTCTAGGAAAAAACAAGCTGTAAAAATAACAGTTTCTGGGAATCTATTGAAACTCACTCTGTAGCAATCCCTAATCACTATAAAGACCTAGATACACCTGTCATCAAATATAGACCCTGAGATATATTCACTGCTCAACAGATTATGAATCTCAACAATAGATTTTATTCAAGGTTGAATATGCCAGATGAAGGTATTGTACTTATGGAAAAATGAAGCCCATACATCATCAAGATGTACCCTGACTGTCATACATAATCATACTAATAGTAACATATTCTGACTTCCCAGGATATCAAAGAAATTGCTTTAATATTCTATTCAGTTGTAGACATATGGCAAATACTTTGCAAACCTTGGTAGCTTTGCTTAAGCTATTAAGCAAGGCTTCGAACTTCTGATCAGCAAGTCTTCCATCTTTCATCTTCTTCCACATGCATCTCGTCATATGAGTTATCAATACTGTAAATCGGCTATACAGAATTTTGACAAATCTCACTCAAAGACAAACTCTAGGCACCACCAAGAACATCGACTCTCAATCTTGATGTGCATTATACTACCCTGCAATCGTTATTTCACAATTGTGTATGCAGTAGTACTGACTCATGTATAGTGATCTCAATGTCAAGACTTTAACAATTCTCAGCCTTTGCAAAATTCATACAACAGTGACTCTCAACAAATGTAACTATCTGAAAGTATTGTCAATAGAATATCTGGAGAAGCAATTGAAGTGACCTTTTGAGCTATTGCTTTAGAGACAATGACTTGATATTTCAATCTCCAGAAGGGATATAGCAATATTCAATAGTAGTAAGCCACCAATCAATTATGGATGATCAAGTGAACAAGGTAATCATCATATTGTTCCAAGGGTGATCTTCACAAGATGAAAAGCTTAGGACATACTACCTCAAATTATATTCTTCAGATTTGAGCCACAGAGGTATTTCAACTAATAAAATTAGATATTCAAAGATTGACACAATACAAGGGTGTGATCAACTTGAACCCCATATGATGCTTCTGTCATTTATCTTCATCCTTAGGATTGTGCCATTTATATTTATATCATATACCAGCAACTACAGGGTTTACTGTGCTAAAGACTTAACCTTGTCAATGTTACTTCTATGTGAGGTTCTTGTCAATTTATAACCCAGATCTAAGGAGATATGCCATAGATATTGATTTCAGGGCACTGAGATAATGTCGTATTAGAGGAGCAAGCTATCTCTGGCTAGATTATAGTTTAGACAGCTTCAAATAATAATCAAAAGTGCAAGCTTGATTAGTACGAAGTTAATGAAATCTGAATTATGTTATACTACAAGGTTACAATAGTACAAATATGCTATTGATGAGAATTGTGGTCACTATCATGGGATTTGCAGAGTGTCAATTTCTATGTGTCGTATCTTATCCATCATATCATGGCCAATATGGAGTTTGAACAGATTATTTTACATATCAAGGTGTTGTGTAGACATAATGAGTCATTGTCATGCAACTGGAGAGATCTGTAGTGATTCTTATAAACTTCAGGCAGGCCAAAGTTTATAGAATGCAAATCATAAAATGTGAGTCATAGAAACAATGCAGGTCGAGGATCTTAAAGGGCTGAAACAATTTTGTAATGATGAACTGCGATAATGCCAATTATTGAGAGGGTTTGATGGCAAACTGTTACAACCTTCTTTCTTTGCTCCTGGACCCCTACCTGACTGTGGCCTTCCTCCAAACACCTCTATTCCAATTTGCTGATGGTTTGGACTGTTAATCAAAAAAAAGATAAAGAGTCACAATCTCCCATCCAAGAGATCCAAGGCCTACATCCTCCTGCCAGCATTTCAACCTCCTGTCCAAGGTGGTCAAGGCTTGCAGCCTACTTGTAACACACAGCTAGGGATGTGGCTTGCTGTAGGAGAGAAACATCCGACTATGACAAGCCCAAACATCATGCAGAACTCCCTCTCAGATGCATCTTCCTCCTTGCTGCAGTTTGGACCTATGAGAGATTACAAAGAAGTCCCAAACACATGGAAGAGTGCTTGACCTAGCTGCGCTCTAGCCTTGGCATATGTGGCCTAGAGAGAAGGATTTTACACCCTCCAAACTGCTTACCAATAAGTTTTTGTAGCAGCCCTCTTTCCGTGGCTTGTAATAGAGATGCAACACACAAAATGGCACAGAAAAATACCCAGTGAGCATACCTCTGACTACGGCCCTATCCAACAAGAAAATCACTCTCATAATTAAGAGTTAAACTTCCCAGACAATCCTCTAGCATCCACCCATGGTGCCTCAGACCTGCGACTCTCTCCCAAGGAAATTGCACCCTAAATAGAGATAAACATCTTCATAAACTTGACTCTTGTCACCTACGTCCTTGCCTTAGATATCCACCTTTTTCCTAGGCGTGGATGATGCACTTGGATGTGTCGAAATGTGGTGGGAGGAAACCTCTATATATACAATTCGATGGGGGCTCATGGGACGTGACCATTAGGTTTGATGAGTCGACATAAGGATGAGGCCGACCTTATAAATTTACTTGAGAGAACATAAATTTGAAAACTCATTTTCCTTATCCAAATTTGGCGATATTTAGATTGATTTTGGTCTTATCAAAGAGAGGAATTTAATGTTGCAATAATCTTTCCCATAGGAGTTGTCCAAAGTGGAATTTGGCCCTATTTTCCAATTTTAACAAACCAACATGATGGAGTCTAGCTAGATTAACCCTCCAATTGTGCAAGGAAATTTTGGGTTGACAGACTTACCTTTTAAAGGACCTAGTTCATTCTAACAAACAAGAAATGCTTGAAAACCAATGCCCTGTGTCATTTTCAAATGCTGCAATGGATTATGAGTTCTCTGACAATGTTCTCGAGGCAACTATTACAAAAATAACAAAAAATTATCTTTGGTCATTTCACAGAGATTGTTTTCCTTTAGAAACAGAGAGAGATTGTTTTTACAATACTTTCTTTTGTTTGTGGCATGTAAGTAGATCTTGAGAGTAATATAGAATAGGAACACCAGTTGGTCAGCTTGTGATAAAGGTGAGTAACTACTTGGATACCAAATTCTAACCCTGCCACATTCTTCTAAGAACACTGGATCCAGAAATCTCCAAGGCTTCAACTACACTGATTATGTCATAGAAGTTGGAAGAACCAAAGATGCCATGGATGTGTAACTGTCAACATTCTGAAGATGATAGCACGTGTGTCTTTCAAGGTTCATCACCAATCATAGTGCAAACAACAAATTTTACCACTAATATAGTTCCTCGGTCATGGATATCAATCAAGCCTAGTTAGCCTTACTTGCTTGGTAAGGAGACGAGGCTTCATGTTTTCCATCCTGTTTTCCCCAAAGAAAGTTATTCTGCCAGTTTAAACTATTCATTACTTTCCCCTTTTGCAAGCAAACACTTGGCAAAAAAAGGATTTCACACCTGGGATTGTTTTGTAGGATAAAGGGAAAGGTGAGTGGGTATCCTAGTAGTAGTTGCATTGGTCTTATCATCATTACAACACTTTTCCTATGGGTCTTCACAACAGAGAATCACCATTACACTTTGTTGATTTATAAGCAATGATTTTGCTGAGTGACTTGGTGCGAAGTCACTACGATATATGTCATTTATAGATCAAGAAATGTCAAAAGATTTTCCTTGTATGGATCATACTAGAATAACTGAATTGTTTCAGAGATATGGGAATGACGACCTTATATTGTTTGACCTATCAGAGATAGTAGACCAATGCCAAAGAAAGAAATTACACATTATATATGATAAGTGGGATCACCCATGACAATCTTTACTTCAACCTAATCTAG
>APFE031758993.1:132264-146337 GCA_000404065.3 Pinus taeda | reverse complement strand
AGTTCTTGGAATTCAATAAATCATTGTCTATGATGGTGGTTTATCCGGCACTAAGTTTTCGTTTACATATATTCTTCTTAATGACTTATTGTTTGTCTCTATTTAGTTTAATACTTCTCATTCTGTTAGTTCAATGAGATTAATTGTATATCTTGTCTTTTGTATCTTTCAAGTCTAGTATGGTCTCATTGAATATGCTAATCATTTTCCAACCACATACATTTTTTTATAACCCTTCCCCTTAAACCATTTAGATGACCATTATTCTAGTGAAAAGAATATTTAATCATATAAATAATATATCAGAGGGCCTTTAGTGCTTCTCCCTATTAATTTAACTCTCAAGATTTGTAAGCAATAAAACTATTATGTAATTTCTATGTTGGCATGCCATGAGGAATCTTCATGAATATGAATTTTATTTTGAATTAAGATGGAACATGAATATATAGATGGAGAGGGATATTACTGGGTTTCATCTCCCAATGTATATTCGACTTACAATTCTCATTATTTTCCTATTTACAAATTTACATAGATTTACCTAATCCCAAAGATTAGGTGGCAACATTTCCCCCCTTAATATGAAGGGATGTTGGTGAGTCCAACCATCATTCTGAATATTTCAAACTTTTCTCTTCCGAGTGCTTTGGTGAAGATGTATGTGATCTGCTCATTTGTGGAACAATGGCATAGGTGGATTGACTTGACCTCCACATGATGTCAATTCAAATGGTATTTTGTATTGATGTGATTCATCCAATCATGGAAATTTGGGTTCTTGGCCAACTTTATTGTAGAAGTGTTTTAAATCAATAGAAGAGTTCAACGCACTTATTTCTCCTACAAATCTTCTAGATTTTTCCTCAGCCACACATATTCTGCCCCAGTTGTGGAATCTGCTAGAACTGATTTTTTGCATGACATCTAGGAGAAAGCACCTGATCCAAGACTCATAACATAACCTGAAGTAGATACCCCAATTTCTTTTTGTCCATCAAATTTTGAATCAGAATATGCAATAAAGTTGAATTCATCCACCTGTGTGTACTTAAGTCCAAATTCTTGAGTTCCCTTCAAGTAATTTATAAATATTTTTCCATAGACTAATGACCCTCCCAAGGAATTCTCATAAACATGGAGAGGATTCCAATAGAAAATGAAATGTTTGGTCTTGTAGTAGTCACATAGTTGAGACTTCCTACGAGTTGTCTATACTTTGTTGCATCCTCAATTTTTTTTCCTTTAGTGGATGTCAGCTTTAAGTTCTGCTCCATTAAGGTAGTTAAAGGATTTCACTTAGTCATGGAAAACCTTTTCAACATATCTCAAATATAATTCTTCTAAGAGGGGAATATAAAATTTGGATGTTGAGTTACTTCAATACCAAGATAGTAGTGAACATAGCCCAAATTTGTCATTTCAAAAGATTTCCTCTACTCCTTTTTTATGGATGCAATGTAGCTCCCATTATTCCTTATCATCATAAGATCATGTACATACACCATAAGATATACAATTATTTTTCAGACTTTCTTAAAAAATAAAGTTCCATCATCAAGATCATAATATTTGAAGTTGAGTTTCAGAAGATGCCTAGTTAACTTCTTGTAACAGGATCACGGTGCTTGCTTGAGGCCATACAAGGATTTTACAAGCTTTCATACTTTATGTTCCTGACCCTTCAGAACAAATCCTTCTGGTTGGGACATAAAAAAAATTCTTTCAGATCTTCATTCAAGAGAGCAATTTTTACATCCATTTAATAGACTTTCTAACCATTCTATGTTTCTCAGGAAAATAGTGCTTGGATGGTAGACCATTGTCAAACCCTTCTTCTTCTGCAAAACATTTTGCCACGAGATTGTACTTATGCTTGTCAAGTTCGCCATATTCTTTATAGTTATTCTTAAAGACCCACTTGAAGCCTCTTAGTTTGGTTCCCAATGGAGGATCAACCATCTTCTAGGTTCCATTATTTATCAAGTCGTCATATTCTTTCTGCATCGCTTCTTTCCATTCATTGTGAGAAGTAGTTTCTTTGAAGGAAGTTTGTTAGTAAATTGTAGACAAATTCAGTTCACAATCATAGGACACATCTAGATCAACCATGAATCAGGATTGTCTACATCACCTCCATTTTCTTTGGGTGAGATTCTTGTTCCTATCTTTCCAACCTCATAAGGATGAACTTTTTCAAGTGTTTTTGTCAGCCATTTTCGAGGACCTTTCCGAGATGACCCAGGCTACTCAGTTGACTAAGTTGGGGATGAATCAAGATTTAGTCTTCCAATTTCGTTAATCACATCAGTCAAAGTGTCATCAATGGCTGGAGCTTCATGCGAGGGAGAGAGTGCTTCAGGAGGACATTCCACAGATTGATCCAATATAGGAATCCCCCTTTCAAGATGTGGAATCTCATTATCAGATTGTTGAAAATACTTTTCATGTCCAAATCTATCCAAGCGATCAAGTTTTCGCTCACCAACATTGTGAGTCCTGGAAGATTCAAGAAAGATCACATCTCTAGATATTATAAACTTCTTGTTTACTTCATCACAGAGATGGTATGCTTTGTAGGTATTTGAGTACCCCAAGAAGATACATTTGTGACTCCTTGTACCAAGTTCATTTCTCTATTCCTTGGGTATTAAGGCATAAAAGGTGGAACCAAAAACCCTAAGATGCCTCGCTGAAGGAATGTGGTCATACCACATTTCATAGGGAGTCTTGTTTTTTATATCATTATATGGACACCTATTATTTATATACACATCAAATAGAACTACATCATCCCAAAACATTAGCTTAAGATTCTTGAAAAACATCATTATCAAATTGCTGAAAATACTTTGCATGTCCAAATCTATCCAAGCAATTGCTGGCAAAGATAGTTTTCAAATTGATTTGAAGTGTATTATTTTCCATTACCAGTGTAAATAAAGCCAATATGGAACTATGCATCATTTTCAAGCTATGCATGAAAGTTCTCTAATGTTTCAAAGGCATCAGATGTGTTCTTCAATAAATAAACCCAACACGGTTTTGTGTAGTTATTAAGAAATGTCATCATATATTCATTACCATTTATATAAGGAACAATTAGTGGGCCACATAAATCAGAAAAACTATGTTCAAGTTTTATATGTGCTCTAGAATTAGAATCATGAAAAGGTTGTTTATTGTGCTTTCCTATAACACAAGCATCACATTGCTTAAGTTTCCTAGGAATTGTAGACAAACCAATAACACCATTTTTTTTCCACAAACAAAGGTTTTCGTTGTTCAAGTGTCCAAATCCAACATAACATAAAAGACTTAATGAAAATGTACCTTTATCATAGTGAGAATTGTATGGGAAGTTATGTACATGAGAAAAGGTTTCTTGTACCTTCATAATTATTTCTTCTTCTATCCTGGTCATGACAAGTAACTGATATAATGCTTTTCTAACCTCAATCTTGCCATCAAATATATGAATGGAGTGTCCTTACTAGCAGATATGGACTAAGGACAACAATTTTCTCCTCATCTCTGGGAGATATAGAACATCATATAGAAGAAAGTCTGGAACACCGGCCAGTTTGAGCTTGATGGTTCCAAGCCATGATGGCTTGAGTTAATATTTGTCTACAAAGTATACTTCAGATCAATATTGTTAGTGAATTCTTGAAAGAAATCTCTCTTGAAAGTCATGCGACAAGTTGCTCCTGAATCAAGAAACCAATCATTTTTCCATGAGGCAAGTGAAGCATTTAGCAAGTCTTTAGTTACTCCAATATTGCAATGTGATACAACATAATGAGTGGAATCAGGTGCCTTTCCTTTCCCTTTGTCATTATTTTTTCCTTTCCCTTCATTTATTTCCTGCTCAATTCTATCCTAAGGAAACTTACAAGTGGAAGCATCATGTACACCTCTATTTCATCATATCTAATGAAAATCACACATTTCTCCTCTTAACTGTCTGCCCCCTCTACCTCCAAAATTACTTCTTCCTCTTCCTCTTTGGCTACCTCTTCCTTTATAATAATCTTGTGCATGATTCTTCTCCTTTTGTACAAGGCAGATAGATTTTTCAGTAGACTTAGGAGTTATATTCTTCCAAAAATCCTTCTCTCTCTCACCAAATTTCTTCTCAAGGTAGTCAAAGGTATTCTGCTTAAGCTTTCCACTTTCTTGCAATGACTCAAGATAATGTGAATAGGTGGGATATAATGCTTTGACATAAGCTATCAGAGTAATATCTATCTCAACACTAGTGGATTTTATATCATGCATAATGGATCTTACTTAAGATGCTAAGGTAAGAGGGTCATAATTTTTCAACTCAAGACTAAACACCTTAATCATCAATTGAACAACTTCAAGTTCAATGTGTGAGTCATACAATTCCTTCAATTTCTTTAAAGCTTCAAGGCCATTTGAAAATGGTGAAATATGTCAAATCACCTCTTCATTTATTGGCTCTAAAATCAAGGCATAGGCCTTGCTATTTTTATTTTCCCAAATGACAAGCTCCTTATCTGATGTGGGCTTTTTAGGTACATTTTCTCCTTCTCCTTCACAAACCCCTTTCCAAAACTCATTGTAAATGAGGGTGTTTTTTATCTTTCGGGACCACTCAGGATAGTTCTCTTTAACAGAGAGAACCACTCCTGTAATGGAAATTATTGAATGCATCATAAAAACAGATTTGTGCCCAAAATAATTATAGTAATTGCAAGTCTAAGTAAAATAACTAGTTGTCTTCAAAAAAAACTTCAACTAAGAGTGTAGGATCTCAATATGCTTCCAGCATATACCTTCGATAGACCATATATTTAATTTCATTATATGAATCATAACCAACAACATATACTTATTTGAAAATAATTCTTTCATAACCTTCTTGAACCATACCATATATGTCTTATTTAAAAAAAAAACAATGAATTTATAAAAGGGCCAATGCACTTTCAAATAGGAATTCAATATGTGTGGACTTCATACCATAGATATGGAGTATTAAATATTATCGTTGTAGTTGAACACATGGTTAGATGACCTCAATGTATATACCTCAATTGGTCAACAACACCACAACACTGCACTAAGGATGCACCATAGTTACATTGTACCATGTTCGCCTGCACTTTATTATTGTGTGAAGGTACCGTGGTTTATCATCGCACTCACTTCATTTTGAACTTGAATCAACTCAAATCTCTAGTTACCGGGTACTAAAAAACTAAAATTAATGGTTGGCTCTAATACCATGCAAGACCAAGAGGTAACTCCATGAATCTAAATTGTATTTTGCATTGAGATGGGACATGAATATATAGATGGAGAGGGACATTATTGGGTCTCATCTCCCAATGTCTCTTTGTCTTCCAATTCTCTTTATTTTCCTATATACAATATTTAGATGGATTTACCTAATCCCAAAGACTAAGTGTCAACATATGTGAGGTGTGATCCTTATTTGAAAACAATTTTATAACAATTATAATAAACTAACAATCAAGCCTACACATTTTTTATTCTATCTAGGTACTTAAAAGAAACTACAATTGTCTTCACTTTAAATTAACGAAATTATAAATGATTTAGAATATCTCACGTGTAGCATTAACAATACTAATCATACCAATTGACACCACTACTATAACAAATGTATTAAGTATTGGATGAAAATATAACTAGATGTTGTGAAATAGATTGACGAGGGATGTTCCGCCCATTCGTATTTGATCGATAAGCCAAATATATTTATCGAGACTCCCCAAGCCTAGGTTATGGTTTTATAGAGATGAAGTCCTCTTGTCTATTATTAACTCTGCAGATTTCACTTCCAAGCAGTAGATGACATAATTACTAGATACAACCTCAACCTAACATATTTCAGTGCTCTTTTGGCTTAAGACTCCCTCATTTTCCTTAAGTTCCTTTGCACTCAACGTTGACCCTTCCCAGCCTCATAGTATGGAAAAAACTTCCCACTAACAATTATTTATTGCCCAAGACTTGTTAGACAATCAACGTATATCATCTTTATGTTAGGCGACCCCTTAAAATCTATTGTTTTTACCCAACCAAATTTCCCTTTATTGAATCAGAGTTCTTGGACTTGTCGTTTGTCTTTATAGTTTGCCATCAATCAAGCATAATTATATTCTATAACACCAAAAATTATACTCATTAACATCACTAATCAACCTGTATCTATTTATTTACTATTATTTGAATCAAATTGTCTGCAATATTTATTACAATGTTAGTCACTTGTTCACGTGCCTTAATTTAAGATAACAGTTCATCATATTATGAATATGAAAATTTTTAGGTATTAGAACACTCCTTTCGGGGTATGTTTTGTCTTTTATCTTCTTTCTCCTCGTGATATTCTAGTTTTTATTTTTGTAGAAGGAGGAACAAGGAGATTTTTCTTCTATGTAAAACTTTGTCAAGTCATGTTACATCCTGTGACAAATGCAACCCAAGTAGAAGGAACCTTATGATTGAAATTAATTTTTTATATACTTTTAGAAAGAGTGATTGAACTTGGCTATATAGAAGTAGCACTTTAAATTCAATAATATCAAAATGTCAAGCCCACAAAGTTCTTAGAATATTGTATAATTAATGGTACCTAATAGCTTCATGTTGAGCCTCCATTCACATATTAGTTACATGCCATAATTTCATATTTTCGTCCTCCCCTTCCTAACAATAGTGATCTTGATATATAAACTAGATCCACTAGGTAATATCACATAACCAATTACTTAATGGGTTATAAAGGAATTTTTCCCACCTAATTAAAGTGGTTGTTCCAATCATTTAAAGTAATGATTTTCCTTCTCTAATAAACATTGAAAATAATTTTCTTTCATCATAGAAAAATTAAAAATACTCCAATAAATATATATGAAAATGTATTATATTTATCCTTATATAATTTGTACTTTATGACATATTTAAATTAATTACTCACAATTTATAATATTTATAATATTTGATTGAAATTATCACTCTTTTCAATTCTATATTATAGATAATTTAATAAATATAAATAAATTTTAAAATAAGTAAATACTCACCATTCTTTTCTAAGTTTGGATTCTAACTTTTTATATTCACAATATTAAATTACAATCTAATAATAAAAAACACAAGTAATTCAAACACATATTTAATATAAATATAAATAGAAGAGACATTCGTTATAATATTAAATGATATTTAATACTATCAATATATATCTTGATCATCTAGTAAAGTTCTTCTTTCAAACAAACACTAAATAATTGAGGATAGATAAAATTTACTTCCCCTCTCAACTAAACATTATTCAAACTAAATGGATGTTGCAATCAAAATTGCATTGTGGAAACATATCTATTCACATTGGCATGGTTCTATAATATATTAAAATTTATTTGAGTATACTTTTAAATTTAATAAAGCATATTTTTTAATTATTATTTCATAAATTATCTATTATAATTATTATCTGTTTTAGTTTATACAATTTATATTGTTTATATTTTTTTTTTTTTTCTTAAATTTGTTATTTTTAATTGATAGTTAATTATAAATTAATTTTTTTTACTTTGTATTTATTTTTTTGTTCTTAATTTTCACTTAATTATTTTTATTTTCTTTTTCTAATAATATTATTTTTCATTTTACTCATAAAAAATCAAATTTTAAAATTTATTTTATATATATATATTAAATCAAATTTTAATTTTATATAATATATATTAATTAGATAAATACATAACTATATTATATATTACTTTTTCTATTTTCATTAATTATTTTTGTTTTCCTTTTTCTCTTCAATTTTACTATTTCTAAATTTTTATCATCTTCAATAAACTTTTTCTGTATTTTTTCCCTATTCAATCACTATAGTATAGATATAACTTTCTAATTCAATGGCTATAATATAGATTATAAGCGTCAATGTAATTCGATTGAAATTTTGACAACAGAATATACCCAAAATATTAAAATCCAGCAAATGAATGAGATGAAATTTTGTAAACAATCCAAAATACTATAACCCGTTACGATCCATGCATAATCAAGTAGTTTGAATCCCTGTCAAACTCCGTTTTAGATAAATTATGAGCCTTATGAGTAAAATAGATGTTTCATCGGTCGTGATGTGAAATGCTTATTCTTTTTTTGCTTAAGAAAGAGATAAGCCTTCTATTAACTTAGGTAAAAAAATATTTTACACATGTTACAACAGATGCCCAGAGGCACAAAATTCCTCAAAGGGGAGTGAAAAAAAAACCTAATGTACCCAATAAAAGCCTCCAAAACGCATACAGAGACAGAGCCTAGATTTCCCTGGAACCAAGAATGGGCCATTGGATCTAAGGTCCACTCCCCAAAACTAACCGAGGAATAGTCTTCAAACAATCTGACAGTTAAGAAATGACCCATGCAGGGGCAAAGTCGCTAGGACACCCTAAAGTTTCCCAATAAACACTGACCATTGATCTTCTTTTCCTGATCCAATGATTGGAGTCCATATCGCGCAGCCTAAAAGCCCACTGAATACCTCACGATGAAGGTAATTTGCTTTTTCAGTCTTTCACCACATGTTACTTCCTGAATGGAATCGCTGGCTTTTCCTTAAAATTGTCTTTGGTTTGGAAGGCACCCGATGAAGGTGGGAAACCATTGGTGGTTTTATCTTTTCCTCCCCACCAACATGCATACCAAAAGGTGGCTATTGATCTTCCCTCTTCAGATCTTATTACCACAAATCAAATTGGACCAGACACCTAAACATGAAAAACCTTAAAGTTGCATGATCAACTCTAACTGTTGATCTGTTCCTTTTGATCAAATGGCTGAAATCCATATCACATGGCTTAAAAAGCCCGCTGAATACCACACAATGAAGGCAGTTTGATTTAGTGGTCCTCCACAATGTGTTCATTCCTGAGTCGAATTGCTTGCTTTTCTTTAAAACTGTCTTTTTTTGGAAGATGCCTGATGAAGGTGGTAGACCATTAGTGGTTTTATTCTATTAGCCCCACAAACCTGCATACCAAAAGGTGGTCGTTGATCTTCCCTCTCCAGATCTGACTGCCACAGATCAAATCGGACCACACACCTGCATACAAAAAACCTTAAAGTTGCACGATCAACTTTGAGCATTGATCTATTCTTTTTGATCCAACCGCTAAAGTCCATATCGAACAGCTTAAAAAGCCCGCTGAATACCACGCGATGAAGATGGTTTGCTTTATCTGTCCTCTTCCATGTGTTGATTCTTGAGTGGAATAACTGACTTTTCTTTAAAATTGTCTTCCGTTTGGAAGGTGCCTAATGAAGGTGGTAAACCGTTAGTGGTTTTATTCTATCAGCTCCACCAACCTGCATACCAAAAGGTGGCCATTGATCTGCCCTCTCCAGATCTGATGGCCATAGACCAAAACGAACTGCACAACTGCTCACAAAATACCCAACGATGAAGGTAGAAATCATTGTCCAACCATCTCCACGCATCGCCTTCTGAATGGTATCACTTGTCTTCTGTGAAAACTTCTCCTGGGTTAGAGGTTCCAGACAGTTTTGACCCCAGTAATCTCTCCCATTGTTTTCTTTCTCTTCCATGGAAACATTTCTCCTGTGAAGAGTTATCTTCTGTCTTGATAACCTGCTTTTCATCTCTGCTGAAAGGCCGTCTGAAGTGAACTTATCCATAATTTTCATGAAGTAAAATTTTGTCTCTTGATTTTTCTTGATATTGTTGTCGGTCGCTGAGGGCCTTGGATGAGCATCCATCCTTCAAATTGTCATCCTTTATCTCCTCCCACCAACAACACAAGTCAATATTCTTGTTTCATATCCCCTCATTGCCAAGCTAGTCTACAACTTTGTTGGCTTCCCTTTGAACATGCACCAACCTAAGAGTTCTCAACATTCTTAGGTGTGCTTGAATTCTTTGGTAGACTTGTAGAAGCTGCCATTATTCTGAGATTTTCTCTGGAGCAACACCAACATTTATCCTCTTCACTGAGCTAATGACTAATTCTGAATCAGCATCAATGATGACATTTTAAATGTTGTACTTGATCAGTATTTCCAGGCATAATCCCATCGCCATGAGCTCAACCATATTGTTGGTTGCCTTTCCTGGATAATTGTGGAAGATGACTTGTATGTTTACTTCCTTATCCCTAAAGACCCCTCCATAACTTGCTTCTCCCGGATTCCCTTTTGAGGCCCCATCTATGTTAAATTTTAAAAAGCCATGTGAGGGGGGTTGCCATGAAGACTTTTCTGCAGAGGTATTCTTGTTGAGCTACATAGAACCCTAAGGGGGATGAACATTGATCTCTAACTTCTCAAATATTCTAGCCTCTCTTTGTCCAATGGGTTTGCTAGTAGCAGCACCTCCCAGGATATGAACAGCCTCTTTCAGTTGTTTAAGGTAGCTTAAGGATGTTTCTCACTGGACTCGGTTTCTCCTTGAAAATCCTATTGTTGTGCTCCTTCCAGACATTCCAGATCATGAATCCTAGGGTTAGCATCCAGGTGGAGTTAATGATCTCATTATCCAAAAAACAAAATCTACTAATTCTTTAAAGTAGTAATGATGTCATTTACATTACTGTCTGTCTACTCAAAGACTTCTCCTACCCAATTCCAAAGTATTGTAGTGAAAGTGCATCTATTCAGGAGATGATTTGTAGTTTCTTCCTATAGTTTACATAAGTGACATCTTGAGGGGCAAAAAAAACCTCTTTTTCTTAGGTTATCCCGTGTCAGAATCCTGCCCTGTTGAACCAGCCACTTAAACAGTTTGACTTTCATCCAATGAGGATTTTCCCAGATTTCTTTCCACATCTTATCAGTGTTTGGAAGGTTAAGCCCTGAATCTATCTTTTTGGATTCCTTAAGGTTGAAGAGACCTGCCTTGTTCTTTCCCCATCTTAGTTTGTCGTCCAAGTTTGAGTTTAAGATTTTTCTTTTGTCTAACAGACCTTTAAGGGCTATAGCTTGAGTATGCAGCATGCCCATTCCATTGTAATCTGGAAGCTTCCATGTTCTCCATTTCCCATTTTTCCTTGATAGGTCCCAATAGTCACTTACCCACCTTAATCCTTTGTTGATGGTGTCAGTGGGAATGTTTGCTAATCCTTCACTTCGGAGATTGTCCTCCTGTTGCCAGTTATGCTCCCAGAACCAAGCCAGCTTTCCATTTTTGATCTCCCAGAAATTTTGATTTTGGACTAGGGCCTTATTCTCCCATGCCCTATTGCAAATTGTATAACCTTTTATTTGTCCTTTCATTCTGATTAGATTCTTCTCTTGCCATTCTTTGGCATATTTTTACTTCCAAAGTTTTGTCCAGGGGGCTTGTATTTATTTTGGCAATCTCCACCAAATTTTGGCACCAAGAACTCTGTTAAGAATTCCTGGGTCATAAAGACCCGAGCCACCATGGGACTTAGGTTTGCATACTCTGTCCCATGCCACAAGGGACCATTTATTCTTTTCTTCACCTTTTCCTAGAGAAAATCTCTGTAAATGTTTCTTATATTAGTAATTACACCAGTGGTGCTGGAATGGCAGATATCATATAGATATGGATACTTTGGAGGATAACCTTAGTGAGAATCAGTCTCCCTACTAGATTTAGTGCTCTATTTGTCCATTTTCTTATCTTATCTTTTAGCTTATTAAAAACAGTCTCCTAGATATCCTTGTGTAATGGTTTTCCAGTGAGAGGAACTCCGAGGTATTTTGTAGGCAGTGACTCCCTTTTAAAGCCCAAAATTTTGGAAAAATTTCTTTATATGGAAATATCAGTATTGAAAAAGAAAATCTTTGATTTAGTAAGACTTACCTTTGTGCCTACTTCTCTAGCAAACTCATTGAGAATATGTTTGAATCCTTTAGCTTCCTTGACAGTGGGTGTGCCTGGAAGTATAGTATCATCCACAAATTGGTGATGTGTCACCATGTCCCCACCTTGAGTGAGTCTCAGACCCTAAATCCTCGCTTCCTCCTTAGCAGCTCTAATTTCTCTCCTTAGCCCTTCCATCATTTGAATGAAAAGGAAAGGAGAAAGAGGATATCCTTACCTGAGACCTCTAGAAGGCTTGAAGGTTTTGGAAGGAAATCCATTGAGGAGAATTGAACAGCTGGCAATGGTAACTAGTGTCATATAACCCATTTAATATGATTGTAATCAAAGCCATAGGCTTTTAATATTGCTCTTATGTACGACCATCTAAGTTTGTCGTAGGCCTTTGCAATGTCCAACTACATTATCATTCCTGCCTTTTGCCTGGTAATCAGTGGATGAACTATTTCATGTGCTTGAATTATATTCTCTAAAATTTGTCTTCCTTCCACATAGCCTGTTCGCTCCACTAACGCTAGGGTTGGGAGGAGTGGTTTGAGATGGTTGGAAATGACTTTGGATATAATTTTATATATGATATTGCATAATTCTATAGGTCTAAACTTGTTTGGAGAGGTGGCCTTTTCCAGTTTGGGGATTAAGGCTATGAAAGATTCATTAAACACCTTTAAGACTGTCTTGAATCTTTGAGAGTCTTCCACTACCTTCAGGATGTCTTGTTTCACTATTCTCCAACAAGGTTTCAAAAAGTCCACATTAAAGCCATCTAGGCCTGGTGCTTTCCAATTTTGCATCTCTTTCATGGCTTCCTCAATTTCTTCCGCTCTTACTGGTCTGTTGAGATTGTAATTATCTTCTCTGGTAACCAATTTAGGAATGTACTGAGTAAATCTTTTCATAAATTGGTATCTGTCTTCTGAGGTTTCCTCAGCAACTTCCTGAAGATGTTGGAGTAGAACCTTCTCCATATCTTCATGAGTGTTTCTCTCTATTCCATGCTGAGCTGTAAGATTCACAATTCTATTGTTGTTTCTATGAGCTATGGTGGATCTGTGAAATAATTTGGTGTTTCTCTCCCCTTCTTTAATCCATTGTACTCTGGATTTCTGTCTCCAGAATATTTCCTCTTGAAGACATATGTTGTCCCACTCCTGTTGGAGTGACTCTTCAATCTCTTTCCTTTCATATATATAGCCTTTTCTGATAAGAATCTGATTTATTTCCTTGAGTTTCCTTTCCACATGTCCTTTAGCTTTGAAGATGTTACCAAAGCCCTTTTTATTCCATTCTTTGAGTCTACCTTTAATGTGTGTAAGCCTACAATGTAGAAGGAACATCTTTGTACCTTGAAGGTGTAGCTCTTCATTCCACCATTTTTCAATGTTTGTGAGGAAATCTGAATGTGTAAGCCAAGTGTTATAAAACCTAAAGGGGGTATTCCTTGGTTTACCAAAAAGAGAAGCTTCCAATTGGATAGGCCAGTGATCTGAACCCCCAAAAGGTAGTATGAGTGCAGTAATGCTACTTCCCTTGAGAAGAAGTTCCTCTGAAACAATAAATCTATCCAATTTGGAGGCTACTTGGGTAGGGCCCCCTCTTTTGTTATTCCAAGTGAGGATTCCATTGCTTGTTTCCATATCAACCAATTTCATGTTGGTGATGAAGTTCTGGAAGGCAACTGTGTCTCTACTGAGTGTTCTATTTCCTCCTTTCTTCTCCATGAGTGATTTTGTTATGTTAAAATCACCTACAAGAATCCAGGGTAGAGCTGGGTATCTCTTCTTCATATCCTCCAGTGTTGTGAGGAGTTGAAGTTTGTCCTCCATTGGCTGCGGAACATAGACATTGGTGATCGTGTAACATTATCTGTTACCCACTCGTTGGAAAATCCGAGAAAGGTGATGTCTCGATGCGTCCGCATCAATCACACC
The DNA here is from genome assembly GCA_000404065.3 of Pinus taeda. Lineage (NCBI taxonomy): Eukaryota > Viridiplantae > Streptophyta > Pinopsida > Pinales > Pinaceae > Pinus > Pinus taeda. Next base: position 132,519 of record APFE031758993.1, on the reverse strand, counting down.
AAATTTCTCTGGATCCCATAGAGTGAGAATGCCACCAACAGATTTATTTTCCTTAAATTCAACATATTCATATCTATTTTAACCATTTTCTATGTTTTTCATGGATTCTCTCCACTGAGCATTTTGTTTCCTATATGAATAGTGTTGAAAATAATACAGAGAGGGGCGGTGAATCAGTATTATCTAATTCTTTTTCAGTTTATACAAACATTTGCAGGTCTGACTAATGACACTTGTGTATACCTTCCAGATTTA